>PQWD01001698.1:0-66557 GCA_019425675.1 Leucinodes orbonalis
TAATAGAAAAGCTTTAAAGGAAATTATTTCAAAAAAATTAAAACTCTACAGGTAAACATTAATGACTTATACATAAATATCAATATAAACAGTCAAAGATATTAACAATTTGTGTATATAACAGTCGAGACATCGGATGTAATATTTTTGAAAAAATCTACAAATAGCTAAGCCACCGCGCTCGTCGACGTATCTGCTGTTGTATGTACCACTGATGACAATAACGCATGTTTTATTGGCGTGTGTGGGTGCTACTCACGTCGCTGTGGTTAGCCGAGCTGCGAACCCAGGATGGCGTGGATGCGGCATTTTTATGGAGATTATTTGTCTCTGTTAGAGTTCATGGTTAGAGTGATCTAAAGACCGGTTGAAGCACGCGTGTGGATAAGGGTTTAAACTTGTAGAGGCTTCGATAGACTATAATTAGTTGAGTACACAAACCGGACGTTCGCTCTGCTTGCAATATAGAAGTGCATTATACTGGACTATATGACTAATGCAGAAATGTAAAGGAAAAATAGGGCTATGGATAGGTATGCTTGACTAGTTTCGGGGATACAAATTGAGACAAGATTTTTTCTTTTATTGGCTTTCCAGGCTTGTAGAGACCTGTAGTCACTGCGATCTATAGAATCTATTTTGTTGATCGCTTTAATGGGACACTTTCAGAATTTCTAGGACTTTTTTGCCATCCACAAGACTGAGACTTACTGTCCAATCCTTATTACTATTAGTAAATTGGGATTAATGGTTTGGCATTGAGTGTAACCTTTGTGTTAGTTGAATTCCACATTCGCGCAGCAGGTGAGTTGGGTTTTCATTCTCCTCTCAAATGTGAAAAAATCGCAAGATGTGACTTTCTTCGAGATTTGTACCCACAGTCTCCATAATAAGCATTAAATTAAACAAAACGCGCAGTCCAATAGACCACCGAGGCGGTTAATAACAAATACATAGACACAGCAGTTTTCCCTCGTGTGCATATAAGTAAATCTCTCAGATGCCGCGTCAAATATTCGCGCATCCACCGCCGGTTGAGCGACACGCATCACAAACTATTCTCGAAAAGTGTTCTCTAACTATAAATATAGTTTATAGCTCCATCAATCCAACGGCCAACAGCTGGGCAACGCGTTAAGCGGACGATGACGGATCGCGCGACGTCGCCGTGTCCACCGAATATATCTGAATGAGGATTAGGCGAATTTATTCTTTCTATTATTGTTTCGCTGGTGGGAATTGTGAAATGTCGCGTGGTGTTTCTGGGGTGTAATTAGATTTTGTGTGATATTGTCGGTTGATGTCTCAATTTCTATTGTTATGTTTTACTAATGCTTGGTGAGCGTTGTTGATTTTAGATCTGGGTGTCGTGGGTTCAAAACCCGCAGGAAGACATTACACAAAAAATGTGTATTTGTGTAATTTTTACTATCGTTAGTCACTCTCTCTCTATTCAACCTATCGCAGTCCACTGCTTCCTCATTCTCATTTCCTCATCCAGCCTCCACCGGCGACCTTTCGCAAGTCGTCGGTCCATCGGGCCGGGCGTCCTAGCGGCCTACGGCTTGCTTAGGGGGGGGACCCCCGCGGTCTCCACTCCAGAACTCGTCTGCTCCAACGGCCTCGGGTTCAGGTTGTCACTGATTTGTCGGTAAAGGAAGATGTTTCCGTGCTTCAATTCAGGTTACAAGTAACGACTAACGTTAACACCAACCAATTGGTGGATTTACTTACCAATATCCTCATGGTTATGCTGCGTGGAAAGGTCTGTTCTTGCAGTAGGTTATAATACATACGATTATATCATTCATAATTCGGCTAGACACATGCAGTTACTTAACGTCATCATCATCATCATTAAACGCACTTTAATTAAAGCGTCATTTCAGTCCAATTGTCACAAACAACCACCCTCAAACTCACCTATGTTTTTAGGTAACACCTCAAAACATTGCTTTTAGTTTGTGAAAAACTTCAAAAAGCAACCGCGGAAGACGCGGCTCCGCTATGATATATAGCGAACAGGGGCAGACGAAAAAAGAAGGCGTCCGTGACGTCTGACTCGTGATTTATACAGTAAACACATAAATCTGACTTCTAATCTGTCAGTTTGTGCAGGCGAGCCGCACGGGTGCGACAGTATTGCAACTGGAGGCTTGAAATGTCGCTAAGTATGTTGAGAGAGTTGAAGACAGTAAAAAAATTAAAACAAAATAATTAACACAGCAAACACATAAAATCACATTGTTAGTGACTCAGGTTAGTCCAGTTACAGAAGTACATTGTTAGGGACTTACGTTAGTCCAGATACAGAATCACATTGATAGTGACTTAGGTTAGTCCAGTTACAGAATCACTTGATTATGACTCAGGTTAGTACAGTTACAGAATCACATTGTTAGTGACTTAGGTTAGTCAGTACAGAATCACATTGTTTTGACTTAGTTAGGTCCAGTTACAGAATGCACCTTAGTTAGTGACTTTAGGTTAGTCCATGTTACAGACATCATCAGTTGTTAGTGACTTAGGTTAGTCCAGTTACAGAATCACATTGTTAGTGACTTAGGTTAGTCCAGTTACAGATCACATTGTTAGTGACTTAGGTAGTCCAGTTACAGAATCACATTGTTAGTGACTTAGGTTAGTCCAGTTACAGAATCACTATCTGTTTATAACTTAGGTTATTGTCATTACATAAATCACATTGTTATATTTAGGTTAGTCCAGTGTACAGAAATCACATTGTAGTGACTTGGTTAGTCCAGGTTACAGAGAATCACATTTAGGACTTCGTTAGTCAGTTACAGAATCACATTGTTAGTGACTTAGGTTAGTCCAGTTACAGAATCACATTGTTAGGATAGGTTAGTCCAGTTACAGAATCACATTGTTAGGGACTTAGGTTAGTCCAGTTACATAATCACATTGTTAGTGACTTAATGTTAGTCCAGTTACATAATCACATTGTTAGTGACTTAATTTAGTTAGTCCAGTAAGGTTACCGCCATCATATAAAACGGTATTACTATAATGATACGTCAGCATTTTTGTATCAAAAAAAGCGAAGTAATATTCTTATAATACTGTTTTAAAATATGGGGGTAAGCCCTCGGATATTGTTATTAAGTCTCCATCGTCATCATTATCATATTATAGCCTCATGATCATTGCTAAACGAAAACCCGTAATGATTTTCACACAGGTTGATGCATAGCAGTCGACACCCTAACCAGGTCATCGATTCATATAATTGGCGATCACTCTAGTTTTTCTTTAGATGTCCTCATTGGGGATGTTATCATGTAGGGAAACCCCTAACATAGCCCTCTTTTTAGCTCCTCTGACTGGAACCAGAAACCGTTATATGAATTCATATTGACGATCAAATTAATCGATAACACGATCGATTGAATTCAATATTTATTTATATCAAAATATCTATACAGATATAACGCTCTCTTTACACAAATAATTTACCACCCTCACTTTCTTTTTGCTAGAAATAGATCCCCTTCTATTGTCCAGATATCTGATCCTCCGATTTATTCATACAGCTTCCACTAGCGTCCTTTTGCTACTCCTTCGTAAGATAGTTCTACACGGCTACATTCCACTTCGACAGTTTTGTGAAACTGAAAGCTGGCAAATTATGCACGGCCAAAAAATTTAAAAATAAACTAAATTATAACAAGTTAAATTGTGAAATAAATAAAAAAATAAATTAATTTATTTATTATCCAACAGGCTAGATCGAATGTGTCTGGACTCATCGCGGTTAAAAGATTATTACTTAATCATCATCGGTTTCATATAAACAGGAATATCAGACAAGGTTTATATATATTTTATATACGAGTATATATCTATCCCAGCAAGTAAATAGCATAATGAGAATATCAGAATACAAGCAGACCATTTAGGTCACACATGGTGGCAGTAAGGAAACTGGACGTCATCTTATGAACACATGTTAAACGTTACATCCGTAGATATAAGGGCTATTTTGATTCTCAACTTTCAACACATCATCATAATGTTATTAGCTTTTGATGTTGACTGTAAAACGAGCGAATCGTATGTGATGATATAACAAATGCATCTGGTTAGGTGATCTGACGAACAATACGAGAAATGCTTACCAGATGAGGCACGAGTAGGATTTGTATGGCGGTTCTTGAAATATCGTCAATGTATTAATTATATATTTCTGTCTTCTAGAATATTTATAGGTTTTACCTAAACTAAAATGGAGTGTAATAGCCCGGGTTTTAATGTTTCTACTTTGTATCAAACAAACTTGGAAATTATTTGTAGTAAATGGACCGGCTAGCTCTGTTGAGTGTCCTCCGAGCGGTGAGGTTCAATACGTCAATGTATTTCAATGTTGAAATATTTATTTTGCACTTTACGATGAGAAAGCGTCTCTCACCTCAGAGAATCGAATGTGAATTTAATCTCGGTGCGATAGCATACTATACGGTAGCGTCCTGTGGCTTAAGTGAATGATGCTGATGATGAGGTGCATACAAGATGCATTTTTGATCACAGTAATTAATAGGTATTGTGAAATATTAATGACGAACTGATTTGAGAAATTCATTTAGTATTTATTTTAGGGTTTATGCTAGTAAAGATTGGGCACTAATTGAGGACTTCCAAAAAATATGCGAATTGATATCATAATTAATCAATACCACGACACCCGAATCTATTATAGTTGTAAAGAAAGTATTACGTCAAAAAACTAAAGACAAAGACAGCCATTATTGCCTACAAAAATATATTATCTGTGGCGGGCCTTAAATCGTCAGCGATTCCCGTAAATGTAAAGATTTGGCGGCAACTCGCGTCGATGTGTCACGATTACGCGCGAAACGCGACGCGTCTGTCAAACGTTGTTCCTGGGGCGCGGAAAAGTTTGTCTATGGAAAAGTGTATATTGGTTGTATGGGTTAATCTTGTTGGTTTTGTAAATTACTCTATAATAACCATGGTTAGTTTCAGTTACTTTTACCTACCTTTTACCTATTGATTATAATAAGTAAAATTTATTAAAAAAAACATACATATATTTATTATTAACTTAAGAATTGTGTAGTTGTTCTATGGTGTTTTTAATACTAGCCAAATTGTCTGAAGCGTGTTTATAAATTTCGAAGTTAGTTTTCGTAAAAAAAAAAATAATTAAAAAAAAAAAAAAATTTTAGTGGCTAATTGAATGTGTTGGTTTTTTATTGTATTTTTGCTTTCATGCTTATTGATATGTTCACATTGATTAAACAGTATTGCCTTGATTTACATTATGTTAAGAAATAAGGTTAGGTAAGAGAACTCAGATAGAAACCATCAAGTTCTGATACAGCATTATGACAAACAAATTATACAAGCTGAACCACAACAAATATAACTACTACATATTATAAAGCTGAAACCAATACATAAATAACTTATTTTATAAAAAAACCACTACAAAATTAAAGCTGACATCAATATAAGACAACATCTATATACTACCACTCACGTTTAATGACCACAATTTATGATCAATTTCATTCACATACATAATTACTAGATGCAAAATCTCAACAAAAGAAATTTTTTTTATTTCGCGGCGAAAAATAAAAATTCTGCCCATTGCGTAGGTTGGGCAGAATTTACATTCATAATCACGTCGCTCGTCAAATGGCATAGTATGCTCGTGCTTTTAATTTTTTACTATTTTAATAACGCGTTAATGTGAAAAATTTTAATAAATATTTTTGTCTTAAATATAACAATAACTCAACGTATGTGTCAAGCGGCTGGGACATTTTTAGTTGATATTTATTCGCGATTGTGCAACAAGTTAGTTTATTGTGTATCTTAGTTCCATCCCAATACATTTCACAAAAGAAATGCAATAGAAAATGGTCTCGTATCTTGCCATAAGCCGGTAAGAACCACCAATCGATATCAACCATTGCGAGGCCTACATTACCATATTTTTGAGGCGAGCACTGTTCCAACTCGTAAACATCAGAGAGTATGAGCACTAATTTCCCAGGGCCGCTTCACACAAAGAGGCGGTTTACATAAACATGTCATATTCGTACGCACTGCGAGCCAAGTTCCTACCGCGTGAAAACCGAGCGATGAGGTCAGTGATGAACTGATGACAGTGGTACTAGACTGCGATGACATTTAGTTGCCTTATATATAAAACTACCAGTTACCCTTGTTATAAGGTATTCTCCCGCAGTAAAACAACCTAAAATAGCTTCGTTAAGTCACGCAACGCGCGGCCCCGCGCGGTTAAACATAGCATTATTTTAAAAAAAGTATTGTCAGAAATACAAGTACCTGTCTCTTCTTATTACACCAGCTACCTGCCAAAAAAAGTCCGGTTCAAATCGGTCTAACAGATTCAGAGATTACCCGGAACATACAGACAGACAGACAGGCAAAAAAAAAAAAAATGGTTTGCTGTTGCTTATTGTACTCCACCCAACAACAGATGTTAGTATCTCGTACCCGGTAATTTTATTAGCAGTGCCCTCGTCTAAAACACAGAAGTGCAAAACAGTCGTATTATACGGGACGGTACCTGGTAGTGTGGTGGTAACATCTAGACGACTCAGTACCAAGTTTACCACATTATTAAATATATCACTGAATATACAAGTTGGTTACATAAATCTCAATTTAGTGCTAAAGTGATGTCTTAATTATAGGCTGCTACGACATGCATAAGAAAATAATCTAAAATTAAACTTATTAAAATTTTAAAACACAGCTGCAACTGTGGCAGCTGCAGAGGCCCTACGATTATTAGTCTTGGGGATCAAGAATTGTCCACTAATGCAGCCACCAAAGAGCGCCACAGTAAGCTATTAACAATAAATTATATTAGCATGCCATAAATAGAAGAAATAACTATTACTAATATAAATGCCTTTATTTTTTTTTCATACAAGTCAATGACAGATACATCAGCCATTTATGAAATTGAGTTACGATATTGAGCATGATATTTTAGTGAATTTATTCATTATAAGATACAAACTTATTTACACTATTTTTCTTATAATGCATTGTTATTGTTTCAGGTAAGCAAAATCGATATGAATATACAACGGGTCAAGTTATTCTTTGAAGTAAGTACCTACTTCCATCCATTTATTCAAATTAGGCTTACAAAAAGCACGTATGAACGTAAAAAAAAAAAACAAAAAACGTATATGATATAAGTATGATGATGTGTACCCATGCTTTTTTAATACATTTATTTTTTTATTTAGAAAGCTACGATGTATCATCTGTTAATTACAATTTTTTTCTTACATATACTGTTAGTAAGTACTATTCGAAATTTGAAGTTTTAATTTACATGGTATATTTGTTCCGCGTTTGGGTTTATTAGGTCCTCCTGTGCCGCCTCAGCGCACTGTCCCACCTCGTTAACACCCTTAGAATACTGTTGGGACTGCCAAACATTCAGTTTTTACTCAATATTTTTGTTAAGAAAATTGCCGCGTATAACATATACAAGAAACATATCAAATGATTGATACATCCAATATGATATAAATAACTTTGACAACGTACCTGACATCCTCATTTTCATATCTACGTCATAACAGATACGTCAGATAACTCTTTAATTTATCTCGTAGTCATTACGTATACATGGCAGACGACACGCCGCGCGTCACGTACGGCGTCCGCACGAGGCTCGTACGCGGCCCGTAACGTCTCTATTCTAAATCATTCACGTACACTTCACGGGCTTCTTGCGAGTAGGCAAAGAATAATACGAAATTGCAGATGGGACAAGACATTGACGGAAGTATTTTAGACCAAGTGAATTGTGTATTGATTTGTGGTATTTGTGTTGAGAGATCAAGTAGTCTGCTTCTACAACTACCACATGGATATGTGCACTAAGAAATGTATTTCTTTATAAACGTGGTTGTATAAATGGTGTTATCTTCTACGCATTTAGATCTATGTTTCACTTGAGGTTTTAAATTACTTACCTTACGTACGTTTATACTAAAAAAGAAAATTTTAAATTGTGCACCGAGCAAAATGTTACTTATAATCCTTTTAGATTAGTCAATAAATTGTTTAATTGTACATAAATAACAAGTAATGGAACATGGTTGATATCTATAATTGATGTGAATACTAGAATTACTTATCATATATGTATATATTTACAAATGTTTGTGTTTGCATTGTTGATGTGCCTTATAAATAAATAAAATAAAAATTTACTGCCATACAGTTTAATTCTAATTATTTTTGCATAGCTATGATCTGAAGACCGAGATAAGTAGGTACAAAATACTGGATACTGCAATTAAAATTAGAAGTGAAAACATCCTATACCTTAGACTCATATAATCTTCGGCCGGTCAATAGAACACCCACAAGCATGTGTACTTGGTTCTGCTAATCATTGCCACTCTAAGAATAGGAATGATCTGCCTTGTGTATTTCCGGCCACATATAAACCTGTGGCATTTAAAAATCGAGTGAATGGGCTTTATCTAGGCAAGCTTCCTTTATCGTAGATTATATCTCTTACACCAGAATAGCCTGTGCACAAAAGCACATGTAAGTATCGTAGATTATATCTCTGTCTTCCACCAGAATAGCCTGCGCTCAGAGAGCAACAGTTTTGATGCTCTACTATCCCTCTGCAGATCACAGTCTTCGCACCGTAAGTGCAACAATTGCAGACGCCCATAAGTCAGTCGACTCCCACTCGGGGGATTCGCCGAATTTTACTCGCGTGGTTGAGTTTACCGCGGTTGATGTTTTGACGAGTGATGGATCGCTGCCAGTATCGCCGAACTGTCGATAATTTGTGTATCGATAGATGTCCTTGAAAATCAAATATAAAATCGATATTTTAATGCTAACAATATTTTGGCAATCGTTAAAAATAGTAATGTAATGAAACTATAGATGTTATCAATATTTATACGATGCTCTTACAATGAAACAAAATATCGTGAGGAAACCTGAGCACGCCTGCGAATAGATTCAAAGGTTGTGCACCGCATCCGCACAGGGCCCGCATGAACGGCTAAGTCTTTACACCCTGTACGAGTTGGCTCGTACCCCTGGGTGGGGTCGTTATAATGAGCTTATGATTATGTCATCATCATTCAGCTCATTAAACGTCCCACCAGGCGGCACGAGCCTACCCGCTATAGGCGTGATTAGGCCTTGTCGTCCACGCGCGCCCAGTGCGGATTGGACGACTTCAACACCACTTTCGAATCTCTTCGCAGGCGTGCAATTGAAGGTCTTCTCACGATGTTTTCCTTCACTCGTAAGAGCGTCGGATAAGCGACATCATATTTTTCGAAAATATAATATATATATATAAATAATTAATATGATTATGTAGCTTCCATTATATCGATAGTATGAAAAAAAGGCTTCTGTGTCGTTTTTAATTTAACGGGGCTTTCCATAGTCGATACAATAGTACATAATCGAAAGGCCTATCGATAATATTGCTTTTGCCTAACTATCGATAGCATACTATCGAATGAAACATAATCAACACATCGGATCTGCTTGTTATATTGGACTGAATATGGATGGATGTTTGTTTGAATCAAATCTTGAGTGGCTGATACAGTTGGTTTGTGGGTAGGTGGTAGTTTTGGAGTAACAGCCGTTACTACAACTACCAATGCAACTGAAAATACGTAGACAATAGATCGGTGTTGACTGCAAGTCTGGTTTATATTTTCTGGGTTCCCTTAAAGATCCCAGACTATACACATATACTACTGATCCCAAAGAAACCTTATTTTATCTTTTTTAGGATGCTTGCAAATCTTACGATAATGTTATCTAACATCGTAGCCATTGTTCAGGTACCTACTTATGACTTTATATAGTCTCCATTAAAATGCTGCGTCTTATATTTTACTAAAACAAAAATTGGAGTTCGGTTTGTAATATGAATAACAATTTTTTTTCTTCATGCATATGAGTATATTGATATATCATCATCAGCTCTGAAACGCCCCACTAGGGCACGAGCTACCGTTATAGGTAATTAGGGCGCTTACGTCGTCCACGCAGGTCCAAGTGCGGGATGGACGACTTCACACAAACCTTCGAATCTCTTCTGCAGGCGCAATTGCCATGAAGGTTGCATTTCCTCACGATTGTTTCCTTCAGTAAGAGCGTCTGGATAACCGTACATCATTATATATTCGAAAATTCGAAATACATATAAGAATAGTGCGGGATTTGACTCAGCCCCCCGGTCGGAAGGCGACACCACACCACCTGACGCTCTGTTAATAATAGAACGCAGTGCCCGTGTTTGGACTCCTCTTATCTATACCTATATTATATAGTCTCGAATTATATATATTGATAAATTATAATATACAGGTACATATGCCAAAATAGCGTAGCAAATATTAAGAAGAACGTGTCACAACACATGAACACAACGACATCGCGATCCATATCATAAGATCCTAAATCCATTCAGTTTACCAAACCAATCTGAAGTCACGTATCCCATCGCCTCAGCCTGATGCACGGGTCCAATCACACTTGTCACCTGCCGAAACAATCGCTCGCACCGCCAATCTCAACTCCCCCCCCACAGAAAAAGCGAATAATTTCTTTGTAAATTATTACAGCCGGCGAGAATTGAACTGATATCCTTCAAAGGCGAGGGGGGTGCGCGGGCGGGCACCCAGGGACGTACGCCGTGATTTATTGGGCTATAAAGTATTATAATTAAAAGCTGGAAACGTGGGGGTGAAACTATACGAGGGCGCGGAACTAGAGGCCGTTTCTGAGTCCGCAAACGTTATAATGGATGCTATCGGCTGAGGTGCTTAGAGGTTTGTGGAGGAAATGTCCTCTGGTCGCTGGTAATGTTTGGGGAGATAGATGTACGAGCTATATCGCGGCATTTTTATGGCCTTTTTTGCAGTCTGCCGGGTGATATTTTTTTGTGTTGTGTGTTTTATGTTAAAGCTACTGACTGTGTTTAATTAAGGATACATTGATACTTATAAACAATGTTTTAAGCATTTGAATGGTATGATAATTTAATTATGATTAACATATTATCAAAGAAGGATTGGTTGCTGTAATTTTATAAATTATTTAAATTGGCAATCAAAAGCGTCGCCATACCGTAATGCAACCCGAAGGAATGGTCTTTAGCCATCCCCTAATAGTTCTGTACGAACGGTGATTGATGAATGTCTGCCATCCCTAACAATGAAAAGTTTAAGTAAGCCTAGCCTGACTTTGAAATTGAAAAGGTGAATCATTTTAAATGAGACTGAATTTCGAAGACATTATTTGACAATATTTTGTATTCGTCCTACACTGTGCATCCTAAAATATGCTATTAAAGTTTTGAATAGAATTGAAGTCTTCCAGTGTTTACGAAAATACGTGTAGAATTAGTACTTCGCAATCTCTAGATAAACAAAAGTTGCAATACAACATCAGGTTTCCTTTAAAAATCAAGCTCCAGCAAACGGCACATCGCCATATTTTATTAAATTTCATTTACTAAATCAAACAAGTCAGTCAGCAATCGGGGCTCGTCTCGAGAAATAAACTTCCCGGCAGCGTTCCCTTTAATTAAAACTACGTACAACTGTCCGACAGGCGGGAAGTGACTTTTACTGACTTTTGTCACTGGACGACACGCTTAACTTTATCCTTTCGATTTACCTATAATAATATCGGTGTTGACTCGAATTCGATGGGAGCGAATAATCGGAACGTAATTTGGGAAATATCAAAAAGTTTGTGTTTAAAAGTGTGGGGCTACACTTTTAAATGCCATTAAATTTTAATGATTGGCCATTTTTCCCATGCTTTCGGAAAAATGGTCTCAAAGAAAACTGGCTTGATACAACGCGAGCGTTCTATGAAAAATCTCTTTCCCATATTTCCGTTTCTAAGGCTGGCAACGTATTAGTGGCTCTTTTGAAGTGACGGACGTCCAGGGGTGTCGATATAGGCGAATCGTCTACTTATTGGTTTGCCTACTTAAGAAACGAAAAAAATATATAAGAAGCTTGATTTTTTGACGTAATGGTTGGTTCCTGTAATTATAATGAAACAGGACATATGTCAGACAGCAAACTGAAGACAATGTAAAATTTAACTTATCAACTATTATGATTACAAAGAGACAAACAAAAGGACAGCGAAACAAAGTAAAACCATCAAAAAGCCTTCCGACCTGACCAAATCAGGTTGACCTCATCATCCCAAACCAATGCCCGCTACAAAACTCCAACCGGCATCCGCTGCCGCAGCAATAATTTTTAACAACTAAAATTTAGGAGCACTGCATCCATAAACTCCTTCAAGACTAAAATAGTTGTCCCCCACTATTTAGCGTCGGACCAACGGCGTCGCACGGTCTGACAAACGCTCTGTTTATTAAAGTCAAAACATAATACGGGACTGGCGTAAATCATGCGCCGCGGCGTTGTGCAACCCCCCCAGGGGGGGGGGGGGCACCCCACACGTCCACTAATTTTCAGAAATGGCCACTGAAGTTCAAACCGTCTAGAGGAGACCCGAATCTGCATGTGATGTGCGGGGTGGCGGACTTTTTTCCTTTGTTTCACGGACAATAAACATTTTTGGCGTAATTTGTTACCGTAAGGATAGTGAGGGCGCCGACGGGCGGTTTACTAATTAGTTACGGGTCGGCTTTTCGGTTTGTGTTAATGTTTGGCATTGGCGTTATAGAATTAACTTAAAACATTATATTGATAAAATTGTAAATTATTTTGATGACCTATTTGGTGCAATGGTTGAGCCGTCGGCTGCTACACCAGGGGTTTCGGGTTCGATGGCCGGGCAGTACAAACATTTTTGTGCATGAACATATCTGTGTGTATTGGTCTGGGTGTTTGCTATGTATAATATGTATGTATTTACAAAAAAAACGTATGTAAGTGTATGTTTATCCGTTGTTTAGTACCATTATTACAGACCCAAACCAAGCATTAAGCTTAGTTTTGATGCTTAGTTTGGGTCTAGATGGCGCGTGTGAATGTCTGTGAATATTTATTTATTTATGAAAATATTTATCAATCAAACAAATAACTATGTAACTGCACACCAAGTGGTAACTGGGCCCTTACACTCGTAATGCTAAAAAAGGACCTAAATACAGCTTACGTGTGTAACACAAAGATTTGTTGACATGTAGTACATTTCCTCGCCGTCTTCAGCTTTTCATAGATTCTAAGCTATCACTGATTATGCTTAAATAATACAGCGGGAGAAATTAGTGAGATGAAGGCTAATACGAAAGGTCTCCGATTTTCTAAATGTTTACAGACATTTTGGAGCATGTTTGTCATTTTAATAGATATGAATCTTTCCGATTTGAACAATCATTTGCGCAGTCGATATAGCTGGTAACACACATACATACATTAAAACCATCTATAGTAAAACAGTGTTATTGTGTCTGTACTAATGCAATTTAAATATTGATTCTTAAATTAATACCAGATATAAGAATCAATAATTCCTTTCTGGTCGGACATTTAATATGGAATCTTCATCAATTTATTTGACGACTATAATTTGAATTTATCCAATAAAATATGGTTATAGCAAACATCTCATCATTCTGCGAACCTGTCGATGGGTGAATTTTAATTGGATTTCTATTTCCATGAATTGTTAGTCACGTTTGAATGTTTAATGTTGTTGGACCATAAATTATTCGAAACAGGACATGCGAATGCAAAATTAAATTATTCAAGGTACGAGTAAGTTAGTGACAGATTTTAAAAATTATTGATCGAGTACAATACAATCAACCAAATACTAACTGATCTTTTTTTAATAGAATTTAAGGAAACATGGCATTTATATGCGTACATCAGTAAACACAAAAGTGATTTTTAGATAACGTTTAAAAACGATTTTACTAAGTGGTAGACTCTATACTGAGTCGTCTAGGTAGGTACCACCGCAGTGCCAGATATCGTCCCGTGAAGCAGGAGTGTTATGCACTTTTGTGTTTCGGGATGAGGGCACTGTAGCTTGTGAAATTACCGGGTATAAAAACCTAACATCTGCTGTCTCTGGTGTAGGGAGTGGAGCTGACGGAGAATAATAACTGTCTATCAGTTGTTGGTCTCCCTCAATGCCGCTCTGTCATGGTCTGGCGTATCACTTACCTACCATCAGGTGAGCGTCCGATACACTCATAACATAAATAATGTAGTCAAGGGATTATTAGATGTTAGCTGAGATTTTAACTAACTCGACTTGAATACTTTGACCAGTAAATAACATCCCAGATAAACAATCATCGTCATCATCGGCATAAACGGTCTTCAAGGTCATCAGGTGATTCACCTGCAATGTCTCACCATACTGGGAATAATCGCACAACCTGACTTTCTCTGTGTCATCTCCCTGCGAGATTTGAACTGACGACTTCCGGATCTAAAACCCAACGTATCACTAGACCACGGAGGCAGATAACAATTCGATATATGTATACAATAAAATATGTACACTTTCTAATAAACATAGTAAGCAAACCCATTCGAGGATCAGCAAACAGAGCATTATAGATTGCAATACCCAAGATTAACAGCCCCAAATAAAGGCGATAATGCATATTCAGCGATGACTCATTAATTCAAAGATTTGCGACACCCGCTAGTGGCCGGGACGAAATTAAATTCTGTCACAAACGGCACAACAAATCATATTTATTTAGACCTAAAAATACCTTCGGCGGCCATTAACAGCGGACAAACGCAAAGTGTCCTCCCGCTCTGGAGATTAGGCAAGGCGAGACATTAAGAGGAATTATTTATTTAGGGCCCACCGGCTAGATTACATTACTCCATATACATAAATAACGAAAACAATAAGAGCTATTCTAATAAATTATCTTTTTATTGCCGGATTGTGAAAATTTTGGACACTTATCCAAGGGGGAGGGCCGTTTTGTCCCAATTATTTATGGCGGGCGAGACGGGGTTTTGAATTCGTCGGCGTCTGTCTCGCTTTCTTATGGGTTTTTTTTTTCTAATTAAAAGTTTCGTGTGGGTTAATTGATGGGTTGGACGCCGGATGTCTTTATCTTGTGGGGAAATAAAGTTGCTGGTGGGGTTTGTTTTACCGCGTTTGGTGCTGCCACTTGGTATTTTCGTTCAAGTCATTTTTTAGATGATTTGGCGTCGCATATTCGGAACTACCTCCGTAGCTTAGTGTGCATAGTGTTCGGCTGCGTGATCGTGTGGAAGACGACGAAGGGTTAGAAATGTTCAAATCGCGCGGGTAAATATAACTTTGTGCGACTTTTCCTAGTTAGATTATGACTTTGCTAGTTGAATTACCTGATTGTCCAAATAGGATGATGATTCCGTGTTCCGGAGGGCACGTTAAGCAGTCGGTCCCGGCTACTGTCTTAGGATGGTAGTCGTTAAACACCCACCAATCCGTATTGGGCCCGCGTGGCCCAATCTCCCCTCCCCAATAGCTATGCTAATAATGTAATTGAATAATGACCTGTGTCCAGCAGTGGACTGCGATAGGTTGAATAGAATAGAAAACGTAATTAAGGTAAAGGTTACCAAGACCATTAAACAAAATGATAAATATAGAGCTGTGTACAAATTACTACTTAACATGTTGATTTTCGGTCACTGTTGTATTCAAAATATTTTATAATTACACAAAAACATGTAATGCTAGCGAGCTATGTACCTTATAGTATTTTGTCTTACCAAGCTATAAGAAAACCATCATCATCATCATCATCAGCTCATTAAACGTCCCCACCGAGGGGCACGAGTCTACCCGTATAGGGTGATTAGGCCTTAGTCGTCCACGCGGGCCCAGTGCGGATTGGACGACTTCACACACAACCTTCGAATCTCTTCGCAGGCGTGTATGAAGGTTTCCTCACGATGTTTTCCTTCACCGTAAGAGCGTCGGATAACGTACATATATTTTTCGAAAATCCGAAAATACATTGGTACGTGTCGGGATTTGAACCTCAGCCCTCCCGGTAGGAAGGCGACAGTCCACACCGCTGAGCCACCAACGCTCTAAAAGAACCATACCCATCTACAACAACGAAAACATATTCATTCATAAAAGGAATGCTTGACAAAAACTTTACAGCAATAAAACATTAAAATCGACCAATAAGAGCATCGGCTTACCAATAAAATTCCTCCAACATGCCAGCGATAAAGTGAATTCAAAAAGACGATCGAAATCCATTGTCTGATGCCCAATGCCACAAATCAATCAAAGACAAAAAACCCGATGTTCCTCAGACCAATACAGCACTGGGTTCCACAATGAATAATCTAATGAAGAGAGAGAGAGAATCTAATAAATAATCTTTTCAAACGTAATTTATTCGCGGCGTTACCGGACGGAAGGCTCGGGGAAAAGGACGGCCATATTTAGAAGTTCCAAGTTAGAAAAGGACGGAAGAATGTCGTTCGTCATAAATAACAGACAGCAAAAACAATGGACAATAGATTATGGTGCGGAGATATGTCTTCTTTGGGTCCCCTCTTTGGAGTGAGGGTTAGATATGACGCGTGCGCAACTCGCCATTACATTTGGTGAAAAGAAAACTCGACTTGTATTATTGCTTTGCCCTTTACTTTAGTTACTGTCTTTCATATTGCACGTATGATCAAAATGATATATTTTGTTCGTAGCAATCATAAGACATAACGATGTTTTGTCGCGGTTTCTCGTAATCACTATGTCTGTCTTATCCATCAGCGTAGAGAACAGGCAAAAGTAACTGACAGAAAAAATACTTTGCGTTCTGTCAAAATAAGTAGTCAATTAATATATTTATTAATTATAGGAATCACAATTTTAAATTTCAAAATGCATTAACTTTCCCACACGTAGCGACATCTATCTGCGCCTATCGTAAAGTGTGATATAAAAGCTTTTCTGTAAGAAACTAATAGTTTTATTTACAAGCATATTTTTTTTTTATTAAGGACAACAACGAAACGATCACTGAATATACAAGTGTTGTTACATACATCTAAATTTAGTGCTTAAGTAATGTCTTAATTATAGGCTGCCACGACATGCATAAGGAAAGAATCTAAAATTATACACATAATGTAACAGGCAAACATATTATTTTTATGTTATTAAGTATACAGGACGGTCAAGACGCTTTCCTAATGGTAAATGATACGCCGGTCCATGTCAGAACCGTCTTGATTGAGACCAACAACTGATTGACATTTATTGTCTCCATCAACGCCGCACTTCGCCCGTCTTCTAGACATCAGATGTATCTTATACTCGGTAATTTCACTAACTACAGTATCCTCATCCCGAAACACATAATTGCATTCACAACACTTCCATTTTACGGGACGATATCTGGCAAAGCGGTTGTACTTACCTAGGCGACTCAGTACCGAGTCTACAGAGTAACTACTGAGTTTCTTGCTGGATGCCGTCCGAACCATTGTAGCTTCATTTGACATTCATAAGTGTTCTGCAAGGACCTAAACTTAATAATACTTCATTTTATTTACAACCTAGTAAACTTAGGTAGGATAATTTAATTTGATGAAGCAGAAAATTTCCATCATTCCTATTTTTGTATTTTGCTGGATTTCTCAAACAAAGAAGGAAAACATCGTGAGGAAACCTTCATGCACGCCTGCGAAGAGATTCGAAGGTTGTGTGTGAAGTCGTCCAATCCGCACTGGGCCCGCGTGGACGACTGAGGCCTAATCACCCTATACGGGTAGGCTTGTGCCCCTCGCTGGGGACGTTTAATGAGCTGATGATGACTCAAACAAAATAAAGCGAAATTAGTAAAACAACATGTTATATTTAAAAACAGCTTATATCTTGGCTATTGGACAGGGTCCACGTAACCCGCGATTTATGTCGTCGCTCGTTTGGTTGACGGAAAATTTATCTGTATCTGTATCTCCGAGATGGTGATCTATAAAAATAAAGATATGTCACCGACGAGGGCTCGGATGAGTTACTCGACATTTGAAATATTTCAAAGCAAAACTAGTTGATTAAATTTAGAATGGCTATCAGATTTAGTGAACAATTTTTATTTATTTGGTACTTGGTAAATGTAGTAAAAGGAGTTGTAACAATCGACAAAATAAGTCAAGAAAAAAGAAAATTAATAGGATGTGACGCATAAAATTAAATCTAGGATTTAGGATATCAATCAATGAAAATTACTAGTGTTCCTACTAATTACCTTGTCATACGAGTGCCAGAGTAAGAAATCCCATTGAAATCGAACCAAAGATGGGTTAAAAATATATGGTTGCTTCCCTAAAAATAAATGCATTTTTCGAAAGGCATCATGTATTTTTTTATTCCACGATCAAGTATACGACATTGATGAAATATTATGCATTAATAAAACTATAAAGATCTTAATTAAACAATCCCTAAAAGTAACTAAAATATTTTTTTACACCTAAATAGAATACAACCCATAAAGAACTCAGCGAATTCCGTACAAACTCAATCGGCAATTAAGAATCGAGTATCGAATCACAATTAAACATGATCTGCATAAAAATGCGTCGCACGCACCGAACACCCACACTCCAGTCATGCGCGCGCGCATCTGTTGATGCAATTAAAGGTGGCGCTGCGATCGCGAACTAATTGACTTTTCATGTTCCGAATACGTATTTAAATGTGCCCGGTAGCCGTGTGTGGCCGTAGTACTGACTTAATGATTCTAGGCCAATGGTTGTTAAAGTGTAAAAATATTATTTTTTATTTGAATATACTTTCCTTGCGGGCATCATCCTTAAGGAGCTGCACTTTTTAGGCTGACAGTTATACATGCGCGTATGAGCTTAGTCCAACAACGAAAAGCCTAACCGAAAAAAAAAGTTATCTGCTGAATAGCAAATGAGACACTAATGGATCACCAAAGCCTATTAGAAGTATACAAAGAAATCATGCTTTCAAATAAAGAGCCTTACAACACAATTTCTAAGTAATAATTAAAAATAGATAGTACGATTCAATTGAGAAAATACATTAGTAAACTGTTTTTTTGATCCCAGTTTGGGAACCGCTGACTTTTTGACTTGTTTTTTTAATTGACTGCTTAAGTAAACACGCTCAATTTGAAGGAATAAGGTGTCGAGTTAGTTTCGAAACTTGAGATTTTATGGGTTACGGTTCAAATTCGCTAAACATCTCGTCTGTTATATTGTCATTAGTGTTTCCCTTTAAAGAAGTTAGTAATTGTACTCATTACTCTGACACAACATTGGTACGTTAGTATTGAGTATTGACTGATTCAAAAGTTACCCGTTTGATGTCACGTTAGGGTTTTTTTGTAAATTCTCACAACGCATATCAAGCACTTGATAATGACATTAGTAAAAAATATGTTTGTGTTATCCACAGATTTCCCAATACAGGAGATAGGGCAAGCCGCGTTTTTAAGTGCGACAAATGTAAGCTCAACGAGCATACACTGGCTGCCAGTTTTCGCTCTGTGAGACGAGTCAGGACGCACGAATATTAGAAGAAATTACCGTTTTTTCACAAAATGCCATCCTGTGCAATTGTAACATGCCATTATCGCAATGAATCAGTAAATTTTTCTAAGAAATATGATAACTTTTCACAGGTAAGAACCGAAAAGAAATTGCGACACTGGGACTGCCTATAAACTTGGCGGCTTGTCCAGTCTAATTGTATATTCGGATGTCTGTGGTTATCAAACTATGATTGTTAAATTAACGGATCCAGGTTATATTACAAACGTAACGTGATATAAGTCGTGATACAAAATTTGTATCCGACTTAATAATTCTGTATCCTGAACTAAAGAAAAATAAATATCTTTTAGATAAATTACACTAAGAACGGTCTAGGTTTAGTCGAAAAGTAAACACAGTACTCGCATATTATATATCAGTAGAAACATCAACATTTATATATGACCAGGCTAAAACTCGCACCACTTAAAATTCGTCACAAAAATATCTACCCTACCTACTAATTAATTGGGCTCTTTAAAACAGGAATTCAGGATTATATAGTGTCGTAAATACGTCTGTCCGTCAGTCAGCGCACAGAAATAGCGTGACGCTCCAAATCCCTGAAGATGCGTCGTTAGTTAACTCCTGCGCAGGTTAAAATGGACTTTTAGATTGATGCGTCTCTGAACATGCTTTTTGAGATTTAATTTTAGTTTAACTATTTCACGTATTTGAGTTAAGCTGCATATTGGATGGAAGCAGAACTGATGCCAATGGAGGTAAGGTTCTTGAGAAGCGTCTACGGAATGACAAACGAAGTCTAAGCTGACCCACAGCAGAACCCAGCAAAACGCACCGATGACTCAGTAAAGGTCGCGGTGGGCGATGGATACTGATTACTAGCGTAAAAATCATTACAGTGGGTTTCGTTTGGCGGTAGGCATATAGTGTCGATTAATGATAATGACGACAGAGATGTTATTGGTTTTGAAAAATCAGGGACAAACTATGCATACATATTATGCATCTTGGAAAGAGCATTTGAATGAAAACTGCATCAAGAATACGATAATATTGAACCAAAGTGTCATATAAAGATTACTCACAATTTAAACTCAAAAAATCATATGATTGTTATAAATAAAGAAATAATTTTATATTTATAACAATGTTTATTATGTTCTACTAGTATATTAATTAATTAATTCTAAAAGGCAGATTATTCATCTCGAGATTTAATTTTACAACAATAATAATACAATTAAAATTGATATGTCATCAATTTAAAAATATGCAATGTTTCAGATGGCATATAATATCAACCACAGATTTCCCAATACAGGAGATGGGGCAAGCCGCGTTTTTAAGTGCGACAAATGTAAGCTCAACGAGCATACACTGGCTGCCAGTTTACGCTCTGTGAGACGAGTCAAGACGCACGAATATTAGAAGAAATTACCGTTTTTTCCCAAAATGCCATCCTGTGCAATTGTAACATGCCATCATCGCAATGAATCAGTAAATTTACCAAGAAATATAATAACTTTTCACAGGTAAGAACCGAAAAGAAATTGCGACACTAGGACTGCCTATAAACTTGGCGGCTTGTCCAGTCTAATTGTATATTCGGATGTCTGTGATATCAACACAAAGCTCCATTATTAGCTTTGAGCTATGATCGACCTGGATAGTAAAACATCAAAGTTACAGAGATAGAAAGCAGAAGTAAACACAGTTACTTTATGACAAGCCGTTTGCTGAACAATTGACAGGGTTCAATATATTAACTAGTGTATATATGGTTGATATACTTCTAAAACGTTTAAAGTAGGAACCGTATACATTTTTATGTGGGGGTATGAAAGCATAATCATCATCAGCTCATCAAACGTCCCTACCGAGGGGCACGAACCTACCCATATAGGTTGGTTTGACCTTAGTTGTACACGCGAGCCCAGTGCGGGTTGGACGACTTCACGCACAACCTTTGAATTTCTTCGCAGGCGTGCGCAGGTTTCCTCACGATGTTTTCTTTCACATAAGAGCGTCAGATAACGTACATAATAATCCAAATTCGAAAACATTACACGTGTCCGGATTTGAACCTCAGCACTCCCGTTAGAAGAGCAACAGTCCTCACCGTTGACCCACCGACCCTCTTACACGGTACTATATCCTATATGTGAATTGCTTAAACATTTGCAAACTGGCCAGCCAAAGCGTAAAGTGAAGCGTCGGTTCTCGCGTAAACAATGCACTGACACAAGCCAGTGCAGCCGTTGCAGGTGAAAACGTGCAGTATGCACAAGGTAAACGCAGCGCAGTCAATCTGCGCTCCGATTTGTTATGATATAAATAAGTTGATTTGTTTCCAATTTATTGGTCTGCAGTTTTCGGGTAATTTTGGGAAAGGATTAATTGTGTTGTTGCGAAATTCTTGAAATTGCAATCAGAATGCAACACGGTGATCAAAGATTAGCTGCGGAAATTCCGTCCTATCAATATAGGTTTTTCTTGTTGATTTCCACGCTAGCTTTTAAGCAGCTATAATAAAATAAAACAAATGAATATCCAAACACATAAGATCACCTTTTTTATATTCGAAAATATAAATAAGGTGATTAAGTTATAATCATCTTTTTATATAAAATACGTCTCTAATTCATAAGTCATTTCATAAAGAAACTGAAACATTTATTTCAGAACATCGTATTAATGCATTCCAGCTCTGGAAGTAAGGCAGTACCATTAAGAAAATTGAAACCATTTGTCGTAGTCATTATTTCGATATTTATTAAGAGATCTGCTCATTTCTTTACTAATAACTCACAATAGTTTATGCAGTTCACCATATTTGTAGACAGCACTTCGTGAATGTTTCTACAGCTGGAATTTGGAGCGGCGCCAGCGCATACGAAGCGCTGCTCGTGTTTCAAATCGACTATGTCCTTTACGAATTGATATAGATTTTCGAAAAAACTTTCACGTTTTAGTTGACTAATTGCTTTTTATTGACAAAAAAGATCAAGAACAATCGACGTCAAAATATTGATAATTTGACGACTACGAAAATGTAATTTTTACTCATGAGCCGCGTGACGGGGACTTTTTGATATTATGTTGAGGCTCGACGAAAGACTTAATTTAATAAAGATTTTGTTCCTTTTTAACCGGATTCAAAAAAGGAGGTTCTCAGTTTGACCTGTTACTATGTATGTATGTTTGTCCGCGTTTGGCTGAAGCGATTCGATGGGTTTTTACAAAAGTATTGGTTACATTCAGGAGAAGGTTTGTTATATTTTTATTAAATAATTCAATTTACGTTAAATCACTTGAGTGCATTCTATTTCCACTTTGTTGTATAGTTACAGTTTATTTTTAGTTTCGTCGACAACTTAAATCCAAATAAAAAGCCTTACCTCTTAGTTCTTTCCGAATGAAGTAAGTCTTTTAAACGAAATAAAGACAAATTGGGTCACTGCTCCCAGTAGGTTGATCACGAACACTCTGTCCGACGAGCGATTATTAATTTCGATGTTATTGCCGCGATACGCATGTATAATATGATTTTATGCGACAACATTCCGCATTACGATATTAATGACAAATCTGACATTGATCTATGATAAGGGGTTTTTTCGTCTCATAATGTGACTGCTATATTTAAATGTTGGTATTGGCTCAATATCTCGACTAGTGTTGCGTTTTTAACTTCTGTGATCGCGTAGCGTCACGATTTTCCGTATATTTCTTATCACTGCTATTTTTCACCTAAAAATTCTTTGTATAGGGTAGTCTTTTTTACCTTTGATTTCACTGCTCCTAAACAGTAATACATCACAAAACTTTTCTATGTATAATATTCATGTATTTACAATAAATATTACATAAGTATGTTTATCCGTTGTTTAATATGGGTACATATTACAGGCTTAATGCTTAGTTTAGGACTAGAATGCGCTGTTTGTATGTCAGTAGCTATTAATTGATTTATTTTATATAATAATATTAGTGTACTTTGGCACGTCAAGGGATTTTGGGCACATCTTTCTCAACAGGCCAATCCACTGAAGCGCTTTTTTTTCAAAGCATCAAAATTCATATTTTTAGTTTAGTATTTTTCATGTTTTTTATTATATTTTGTATATTTTTTGACGTTCATAAGTGCTTTTTGTAAGCCTAATTTGAATAAAGAATTTTGAATCTGAATTTGAATTTGACATCTTTTGGGATTTCAGTCAACCTAGGTGCACTGTGGACGTCCTTCCAATTGCAGGCTAAGTTTTAGTAATCTGTGAACACGCACAAGACTTAGACAGGTATCGTCAAAAGCCCTCCTATTTCGAAAATTCATTGGGTGACTTTATCCAGCTAATTACATTTTATATATTAAAAACTAAATTGTAGAACTGGCATTGATATTACAGAATGCAGTAACTCCTTAATATTTCTGTGCTCCAAGTTAGTTACAAATTGCGACCCTTCTCGGATCGCAAGTACCTTTTCTATATTAGCCGATGATTACATAATGGTCTGATAGCTTTTTATTTCATTCGCAAATAAATTAAAAGTTTTCATGTACACAAGGTACATGAAAGCGTTGAGCGTCGGTGGCTCAATGGTGTGGACTGTCGCCTTCCTACCGGGAGGGCTGAGGTTCAAATCCCGACACGTACCAATGTGTTTTCGAATTTTCGAAAATATATGTACGTTATCCGACGCTCTTACGGTTAAGAAAAACATCGTGAGGAAACCTTCATGCACGCCTGCGAAGAGATTCGAAGGTTGTGTGTGAAGTCGTCCAACCCGCACTAGGCCCGCGTGGACGACTAAGGCCTAAACACCCTATACGGGTAGGCTCGTGCCCCTCGGTGGGGACGTTTAATGAGCTGATGATGATGATGTGTGTGTGTGACATGACACATCACTATTCGTCGAGTGGAATTTTACATGTCATTTTTAGATCGTAAGACTCACGAGGTCAATCAATCGTCGGGCCATCTACGCTGAAAGTCATAAATATAAGATATGAATGAAACATCAGAATAAACGGGACGATAATAAAAATGACTTTCGCACTGGCGACCGAAAAATGTTTAGCGTTTATTCGTTTTGCACGTGTTAAAGTGCATGTTGTAATGTTGAAGTGATTTAGGTTACAAAAAAGAAGACTTAACGTAGTGGCATGAGTTCGGATAATTATATATAAGTAAGCAAATATTTCGTTTTTATAAAATTAAATCAATTAAACTGATTTTGATGGTACAATAAGCTTTTACACATATGAAGCGCATTTTTCCTGAATTAGAAAAAAGTAATGGCATTTTACTACCAGGGGGGTTACCGCAATCTCTTAAAACAGTATTGTTATAATGATACGTCAGCATTTTTGTGCTATAAAAGACCAAGTAATATTATTGTAATACTGTTTAAAGAGATGGCGGGTTTCCAGATATAATCGTTAGTCTGTTAGAAATAATCGACTACTTATATATATAGCCATTCGTTTAAAATTGACATAATTTATCAGGGATACTCATAGCAAAGATTAATCAAAATACTGTTATTGCTTTACAAATAAATAAAAAAAAACAATCGAAAGTTGCGTTTTAAAAGCACCAGTGCAAAACCGCAGTGGGCGTCCGAGCACAGAAACGTACCTTCATTATAATTATTTACGACCATAAAATCAGCGGCAACTGTCATAAAACAAGGCTGTGACGTCACGAGCTCGTGGTGGGCGGCGCCCGCAGTGACGGATGGCTTCAGTTCTACAGTTCCTGGAACGAATGTACTGGTACAGCTATAACGTCCTTAGAAAAGTCTCCCGTACTAGAGTTATTGGAGATTTCGGACCTTAGACCATGGTCATTAGCGTGTCTGACGACAAAGATCATTGTCCATGAAAATTTTGGCGTCCCAAAAGTTTAAAACTAGTCCAGCAAGTCCACTGCTGGACGAGGAACTACTGTGCAACTGATGCATAACTGTAACCTGTAGCTTACTTCGTACTTCTATGAGGCCAAATTATTATCTCGTAGGCTCTCACACAATTATGAAATTTTAAAGCAGACTAAAATTTTATGTAATTTCTCGTATTTATAATGTATTTTTGACTTGTTATAATTCATAAAAAAAATATGGACCTTTAATTTAATACTATGGCTTTAATTTTTGTTGTTTGACATTTTCAATTATTTGTCATTTTCAAATTAGACATAAATTGTATATACCTTATAGAGAATAAACTTAAATTAATGTAACATTCATATCTCATTGTAAATGAACTATTTAAGTTTGTATGAGAAATGCATTTCTTAAAACCTATAATTTGACGTATTTATAATGTATTTTATTACGTATCTTTATTTTCTGAACGTTTTAGTGTTTGTTATACTTTTTTGTGGCATGATGACGTGTAGGAAAACTGTAAGTCATTATGTGAATTGATGTAATAAATAAATAAAACTAGCTGACCCGACAGACTTCGTCCTGTCAGAAAAATTTGTAATGTGGCAGTGTTTTGTTCCTACCTTTTTTATATTCTTTGCAAAAATTATCGTGAACAGAACCGTCATCCTGGTAATAATTCGGTGTAATTAAAAATAGTTAAATAAAACCCTATAAGCATTTAAAAGTAATAATTTAATGAACTTTTAGTTAGAAAAACGTTTGTATGTGAAAAAGAAAAGGGCTGTTTTTAGGGTTTTCCGGCAATTATTCGTTTTTTTCTCGCCGTAAGAACCATCCTTGGACTTCAATGAACATTTTAAAAAAAGAATTGGCCAAATTGGTCCAGGCGTTGTTGAGTTATGCGCTTACCAACACATTTTGCGATTCATTTTTATATTATAGATGTGACTGTCCACAGTATTAAAACTTAAAGAAACTATCTCATTATGTAATCAAATGTCTAGTTTTTTCTAGAGAAACCGGGTTCAACGAGTTCATAATACATGCAACTTGTAGCTAATCCTAAACTTCATTTACAGCTTGTAAAAACCCTGATTTATTACTATTCCCAAATATAAAACGACCATTATAGTAAAATCGTAAAACTGTCAATCGTGCAAATAAATCAAATACTTTAGAACGGTTTTACTAATTTAGGAACTACTGTGTTGTAGTAAGTCTCATATTATTTACATGTGAATTTATTTAAAGACGATCCCATAAATTAACATAAATAATTATTTCAATATAATATCGTCTTTATTTGATATAAAATGGACATGGTACATGCTTGTTACAGGCACTTTAGTGTGACAAACTGAGTAATAGTACCTATGGGCGGTATGTGTCATACCCGGCAAGTCCGCCCGAAACATTGCAAAGGAAACGTCCCATTGCCGGACTGGTCCTCACCATACAACATGGGATGAAGTGATAATTTAAAAGAGTTCAAAATGAATTTAATATGTATTAAATATGTAAATAATTTTTCAATTTTATTTTATTAGTTTTTAGATAAATATAAATAAAAGTCCTTTATTTATGTTATGAAGCAATCCAACAAGACTATAATAAAGTCTAATTATATGCTTGTTGACAAAAATCAGTTACGTAATAATTTAATGTGAAATAAGCAAATTATTATATTTCTCTTATTTATTTCACACTAAAGCTGGAAGCGAAGTGCACTGTAATGAGACAACATTATAAAATAGTATAATATAATTTAAAAATAAACGAGTTCCACTCTTGTCACATACTCCTCTACTTCTGCACTGTGGTGCAGTTACGACCTTAGTTTTGCAAAATATAAAGACTCATTTGCCAATAACAGCCACGGCATAATGCACCCAAAACAATTTAAATACGGTCGAAAATCGCATGCAAGCTGGCAGCGGTTGCGAATTCAAATTTCGAACGCCAACCCGCCATCATGACTTTAAATTGTAATCGAACACTCCACGGTGACGGTCCCAACGAAATATCGCATTGAGATAGTATAAATACGAACTTATCTTTCTTTTTAGCATTATGCACTCGGGCCCACGTGTGAATAAAATTTTAGTGCTCCTGCTTTGTTCTAGGCTATTGGGGGTGTGCGAGAGGATAGCGGATGGCGATTCTGTAGGAGCAGTAACGGTCTGGACAATAACTTCAGTTGGCAATGTACGCCAGGAATGGTATTATTTTTTATCGGAACGCGCCGGTTAAGCTGGATCGTGTCTTTACGATTGTTCCGTATGCGCTCGGCTGGAAATGGTCCATGCCGAAGTGTTCTCGCCATAGGAACAAAGGTGCAGGGAAGCTATGTATTGGTTACATTTCAATTAAATGAAAATATTGGAAAAAGAAAACATTTTGTTTTGATACAACGTAGGTTTTTAATAGCAGATAATAATTAGCCAATAATGACTTACTGCTGCGTACAGCAGCTAGGTTTGTTCCGGGTAATCTCCGAAACGGCTGGACCGATTTGGACGGGACTTTATTTGGCAGGTAGCAGATCTAGTAAACCAAATCATAGGCTACTTTTATTTTTTAAAATATAAAGCAATGTTTTAACGCGTGTCACGTGAGCTTTAGGTTATATTTTACTGCGGAAATATAACTTTATACTTACGTAATACCGCGACGACCAGCTAGTTTAAAATAAAACCTTTAAATCACACTTATTTATTATAATGTCAGTGGATATTTATTCTCCAACAATGTCCTCTATTTACATTGTTATTTAATTAAAATGCCTGATTATGATTATTTGTTGCAGGTACGCTCAAGGGCGAGTAAAAGCGTGTATTAAAACGGCATATGAACGAGAAATCTGTCCGTCGGTGTGATTGACGCGTTTTAACCTTAATTGACGTGTAGTGTTTTAATTGTGTGACTGTATGACAACCGGTATTAGTCGACCACTGCGGAATGGTCACTTTGATGTAGACAATAAATACGCACTGAACAACATGAAAGCGTAGCCAAAATTACCTTACCATGAAATTTAATGTGATTTCATCATCATATTACCCGCAACTTTTCTCAATTTTGCAAGAAAATAATTTATTGGCCTTAAGCTCTAATAAGTGCTCACTTGTGTTGACTGTTGCCTTCCGATCCGGAGTATGCAGGTTCACATTCCGCCACGTACAAATGTCTTTTCGAATTTCCAAAATTACACGTTTATCCGACGCTCTGACGATGAAGGAAATCTATTTTAAATGTACGTTTGTTCTACGCTCTTACGGTGAAGGAAAATACCGTGACGAAACCTACAAAGAAATTCAAAGGTTGTCCATGAAGTTAGCCAATCTGCACTGGGCCGCGAGGACGTCTTAGGCCTACTTATACATCCTACACGGGTAGGCTCGTGCCCCTCGGTGGGGACGTTTAAATAACAGAAACAAAATAAAAAAAAACCCATTGGCCAATTGATGACATGTTTCAGCATAAGCTGCAGTAGTATTATAACAAACTACTACACTAATGTTATGCCTGTGATCAGAGCGATCGGATTTCTAACCTATTATAGGTGACTAGAAAATCAAAGAACAATTTACATATTTGTGCAATTGGATATTGAATACTTAAATGATGTTCGGTCAAGCAATTATGGATGTGCGATTCGATTGGAGTCGTCAACTTATTCATTTGGAGTCATAAGGACGTCAATCTTGAATCGGCGTTCTTGACCAAGACAACTGCCCACACAATGGCAATCGAAATAAATATAAAGCATAAAAACATAAGGAATGTGTTTCTAATAAGAACGTATAAAAATATTTTACTGATTGATTGACAGGCATAGTTATGTACATTAATCTGAATCATTAATTTGAATCAGCAAACATAAAATATATAAATCACGCACAAAAATATGTTCAGAAGAGTAAAGAGCATTCTCTCTCTCTCGATCGCAGTCCACCGTTGGACGTAGGTCACCACCATTTTGCGCCAGATATCACGGTCCTCCGCTTTTCTCATCCAGCTTCCTCCAAAGAGCTCTATGTGAATTCTTTACTTCATCAAAACTAACAAGAAACTACATAATAGCGTGATGACGTAGTTTTCATATATGACACCTTTTATCTTATATGTCATCATCATCAGCTCATTGAACGTCCCCACCGAGGGGCACAAGCCTAAAAGGGTGTATGGTCCTTATTCGTCTACGCGGGCCCAGTGCATCTCTTAGCAGGCATGAGCAGCTTTCTTCACGATATTTTCCTTCACCGTAAGAGCGTCGGATAACGTAAATATAATTTCTAAAACTCGTAAACACATTGGTACATGGCGGTATTCCAACCTGCGTCCTCCAGATCGGAAGGCACACAGACCACACTAATGAGCCACCGACGGTCTACATCTTACATGTGGTTGTTAAAAATAAATAAGCATTTAACAATCCACCGCTATATAACCTCACAAAAATCTTGAATTAATATCGGTCCGAAACTCGCATTGAAATACGGCGGTACGGTATCAATCTATCAATCAATAAATCGCGCTAAAGATTGAGATATTTCAGTGGGGGCAGGGCGGGTAGCTGTGGGGGGTGTTTACCGCGCCCGTGACGGATATATCCTTCGCAGACAGCCGTCAATCACTAGCGATATGATGAGAATTAATATTTGAGGGAGGTATAGTGCGCGTGACATGTGTTGATACTTGACGACGACCCGTGTGGTGCAGTTGAGATGTAACACATAACACCGAGTAAGCAAATCACCTTCTTTATGCAAAGTTAGTGTTGAACTGCGTAATTAATTTGTTTCTTAACAATTACTTCCTAGTTCCTTTTAAAAACTTAAATTATGGCAATACTTTGCTATCTTAAACACGCAACGCGAAAACAAATATGACTTGAAGGTACTCAGTGTAAATTGCTGGCAACCTATAAAAGATAAATGATAGAAAATGTCTTATATGAATCTGATAAGATTCTTAAAAGAAGGTGTGGGTGTTGATCGAGGTAGAGTTTGTTGCAACAGGCACATTTAGCTCAAAGAACCGATTGATTAAAAAATGGCCTGAAAATATGATACTCATTAGATGGACAAACTATCAACAAAATGTATGGCCAACCTTTGAATGTAACTAGCTTCAGACCGGTGTAGGTGAAGATTTTTTAAGCGAGGCCTTGTGCGAATTAGGGCCTAAAGGAGAATAAAATGTTTAGATTCTTCATGCTTGAAACCAAGGTATTTTTCGTTTTCTGTAAGTGCTTATATTTCTATAAGAATTCTTAATCTTATAAGACATATTTTATTTCACCTCATGTGCTGAAAGGCTTCTTTTTACAATTTATCTCATCTACCCATCGCAGTCCACTGCTGGATATAGGTCGTACCCATTCTGCTTTCCTCATACAGCCTCCACCAGCCACCGACATCATACAATTTAAATAAATCAAAATCTGTACCCTAATATCTTGTCTTTCTTGTCTAGTCTCGCATTTAGTTTCTAAGAAGTATAAAGTTTTTAACCCTTGAACATTATCAATAAGTTCCGTAAGTAAAAGTTATGATGTTAATCATGAAATACGTTAATAAAAAGTTACTGTAATAAAAATGACTAAATATTAACAACTATCAATTCACCTCGATCCCAGTACGTCTCCGAATACGTGTAGACGTCAATGTGAAATCAATCAAGTCCGAGTCTTGCCCCCTTCGACCCTCGCCCCTCACCCACCCCCCGGGGGAGGGGGGCTCTTGACCTGTCGCGTGTTTACTTTTAAGCAGCCGCGTGACGTTTGATTGATAGGTCGGGTTTTTGTGCCATGGGCGCTGGGTGTTGGTTTCGGTTTAGGTTTTTTAGTAGCTATCTCGAGTACGTAACGCCATGACTGAGTGGACTTAGTTCTAAGATGTACGAACGGAAGCTAGGTGAAAGCTCGACCACGATACCTATTGTCTAGGTGGGAGATAATAAACCACAAGTTTCTATTAATGAACAGAAAGTTAATTGGCTTTTTGATTCTCAGACGTTATTTCCATAGACTTCCTGGGTAGAGCAGTGACCCGATCGTTTACATGTAAAGTGGAACTTCTAGGTTCTTCATTTTGTTGAGGTCCTAACTTTTGCTTATAGTGGTTGAGGATCAGTCTTAAATATTTTTTCCATATTTCTAGAAAGGATCAGCGTTTTAGTATCACTGGAAAATAAAGTTTTAATCAGCCGTGTATTCTTTAAAGTTCTTTTTTGTGTTTATAAAAATGTTGTAAAATTCAATATAATTCTAATTTAGCAATTTGCCGTGTCTCAAATTCAGCACAACTTTACATAAACATGATACACGCTGGTTGGTTATTAGTAGAGTAATTGAGGTGTCGAAAACCAATATAATCGTCAAACACAATGTTAGTACTCCAGACTTATAGGGAGTGAGCATGGTGCGAATATAAGCGAGTTTGAGATTTTCTCTAGTTTTTTTTTGATATTGTGATATATACAAACTCTTATAAGTATGACTTATTGATGTTTTTCTTGTTATAAAATTAGTAAGTGACTGGCCACAGTCGCTTATAATAAACGTGATTTCGATATTGGGACCACAGTGTAGCTGCTATTTTGTGACGTAACGAATTTCATAGCTCATTGTCCTGTAATTTAACTGCCTGTGACAGACAGTAAAATTACATATAACATTGAAAACGCAGTTATACTAACCAATAGCATAACTTTGATAGTGTTCGTTTGTGATTTTGAAATGTTTGTATCATATTATAAAGGCATCATATTACCTACTTTTATTTATACAATGTTTTGTATTGCTTTGTATATAAAATCATAAAGGACGATCTCCTGTCAAATGGACTGATACAAAAGTGACTTCAGCTTAGATAAACATAAATTAACTTATAATAAAATATCTAATAAGAACCATAATCACGAAGAAATATCAACCAAAAATGTCCGAGCCACTTGACACACACGTTGACTTATTGTTAAATTTATGACATATTCATTAAAATTTTTGAACGCGTCATTAAAAGGATACAAAATCAAACTACTATGTCACTGACATGTAGCGAGCGAAGTGATTATGAATGAAAATTCTGCTGAACTGACGCGATGGGCAGACTTTTGCCGCGAACGCTTTCAGTGAATGGAAACGAAAGTTCGCGGAATAAAAATTGTCAAAGAGCCATAAACATAGTTGCATAATACAATAATTGTCTATAGTCTCACTCAGTCTTAACCCTTAAAAATTTTTCTTCACAATATCCATCAGCGACCAGCGTGCAGACTCAGAAGCGTCTCCGTCACTGACGCGTGACGTTTAGTGTTGACAGCCACGTCTGATAACTCGACAAATAAAGCATCCCCCAACCGAATAGAGTCCACAATCGCACAGCAGCAACATTAAGTTTGCAATGAGAAATCTTAGCGGACTCTACCAAAGTTGATTTTGAAACTCTATCAAAACGGAATAAAGTGTGTTTCAGTTTGTGGTGGGTTTAACACCACCTCAAGGTTTTGATGGAGTGGCCCGTCAATTAAATAGAGGGTTCCGTGTGTCCCGTATGATTGAGTGCAGTGATGCAGATGCTGCGAAGATACGATTCGAGTTCTGTTATGGTTATGCGTTTGTTCTAGAAAAACCGAGGGTTCGTGAAATGGCAAAGTGATGAAAGATATTGATTTTATAAGTTGATTGATTTATGATATGTTTAATTAATGATGATATTTTCAAAGTATTTATTGTGGAGCTGAAAAAATGGGATACATTAATAGCAGTTGGCAAAACCACAATTTCTAATGAGTTTCAAATTATAGTCAGTTGTATCCGATATGAGATCTTATTTGTTTTTTTTTTATCAACTTTGATCCTTCAACCCACTCGATTTACGGTGGGCATTAAATGGAGCCTGTCTTTAAAACTATAAATATTTTAACTCAGTTTCAAGACATTAATTGACATAATACTACTAACAGATGTTAGTAAGTAGTTAGTAACCTATATCAGATTTTACACACTCTGAACATTAAAGCAGAATACAAAAATTACGAAATAACTTTCCGTTGTGTGGTATTTATTAATTTTTTATGTGATAATGTGAACGGGACGGTCAGTTCGCTCATCTGGTGGTAAGTGATACGCCTGACCATCACAGATGCAGTGTTGAATGAAAATAAAATAATAGTACCTGATATTATTTTCCGCCAACACTGCCCTGCGCCCGTCACTTGAGACGACAGATGTTAGGTCTCATATACCTGGTAATTTTACAAGCTGCAATGCCCGCAATCCCGAAACACAGAAGTGCAAAACATACCTATTTTACGAATGATATCTGGCACTACTCGAATTACTACCGACCTAGGTATTGCGGATTGCAATTTAAAGTCATTTTTTAAATTGCGCGTTGTAAGAATGCCTGTATGTAATGCCTTTGAACTCGAGTCTTACTACTTCCTGACAATTGAGGTACGCTAGGAAAAATCAAAACATACCTATTTTACGAATGATATCTGGCACTGCGGTGGTACCTACTAAACGACTCAGTACCGAGTGTACCACCAATATTTGACAAAGAAAGAATTCGAAATGTGTACAACACGAAATCTAACCCTGCGCGTACTGGAGCGGGACGTCTCGGCAGCGTCCGATGCGACGCGAACGTGAGCGCAAAGAATCGACCCCCGACTTAGAGACATCGACTGTGATTCAATCAACTTTACGCAGACTGACAAATTGACAGACATGACGGCCTTTGACGTTGCGTTCTCAATTTGAACAAAATTATATTAAAAAATGAGTTCGAATTTGGAACTTGATTAATAAGGCTATTATGTTCTTGAATAATTATGGAATGTGTTTAAATTGCGTTCCATTTGAGTAAGAAATTCGCAGCCATTGTTTTAAGCCATTGAACGCCGGGAATCCAGACACAATAGAAAATGTATTGTGTCTTGTGCCTTAGGACGTCATTACCGGTCAAACGGTTAATGAATCGTCCGAAAATTAAATTATTATCATAATAATTTTTGTAAAATTGGGAATGATTAAATTCTTAATTCATTGTATGGAGTTTGTGCAATAAATTGTCTGGCGACGTTTTTCGTTACGTAAGTTTTCTTTTGTGTAGCCCTTAGAACGCTCTTTTCCAAAAATGGATATAAGATGAAATATTTATAGCCACTTTTTACAAAATTGTCATAAGTTTCATTCTGATTTGTTTTTCCACTGGAATATTCAAGTATATTGTAAAGAGATGTAAGAGATACCGATGACCTGTAATTTCTACTACATTTATCAGAAGATCTCACCGGATGGCATTAATTAACAAATTGATAAATTAACGAACAAAACGAATGAAGTACCACCGCCTTGGGATTCGGTTGGGATATTATATTAAAGTATTTCCATCAATGTATTATACACGAAGTCCGACTAGCAACTATGTATTACATATATATTTTTTATGATTTATCAAATATTTTACTCCGAATAAATGCTTTAATTTGGCATGATCTAATTTAATTCAATATCAACTACGAAGTGTTTCTGTTAATGGTTAAACGAAATTTCGATTTACAAAACCTATTTCCTTTCATTCATCGCATTCAAACATTTAAAATTCACGAATAACGCCACAAAAACCGTTGCTGACAAGTATTAAAACTAAACAAGCGAACCTTATTACTGGCCAACTAATTGCCGGCGCGCGCGAGTGAAAAAAGAGAATATTTTCTTAGCTGTCAGTTCTACTCGTCCCGAGAGCTAGGAGGGTAAATAAAGCGGTGGTCGACAAAGACGTCCGTCTGCCAGCGACATCTGAGCGACGTGTGTCGCCTGACCCCCCCGGCCACTGGACCCCCCGGCCCCCCGTCCGATAATGATGTTAACTCACCGTTTGAGACCGGCCCGGTTTTGTTGCGTTTTTTAAGAACAGCGCGCTCAAGACTGGCTGTGTGTAGTTGCTGTTTAAAAAGAACGGTTATTTGGCAAATTGAAAATTCTTTTTCCATTTTCAAACAGTGATGTGTGCGTTTTCGATGCAGATGTTAGGACGGTTTTAGGACTGAAGGTGTTAGAGTATTTGCATTCGTTATCGGTGGCGATTAAGTTCTTGATAATTTGCCAAAATGGATAGATTTAGAAGAATGTTTTTTATTTTACTTTATGAACGACTCTGGCTGATGCCAATTTACTATCGTAGACATGTTAGTACATCGTGTTGTAAGAATATTTACCAACATTATTTTTGTGTAAAGCAATATCAGAGTTTAATTATTCTTCTTTTAGGTTTTTACTTAGCTTAATAATTAATTAAACTATCACTATTATTGGTGTAGTATTACCAAATATCATTTGTATGCTCTATACGTAGTCGACCCTAGACGGTACATTTCGTTCCGAACATGTTTTCAAGTCAATTTTCCCTCGCAAAAGCTGCAGCATACGCTCGCAACTAAAGCACGTAAACATCAGTTTGCTCCGAACTCTGAACAGTTATAATAAAATAGACTGGGCACAGACAGTGCAGTCGCCATGGAAATCCCATAACACGACGGCGAAGTTCCTTCAAATAAATTTCATCAGCGCACGAATCCCAGCCGGACACCACTTGTACAGTAAATTGTCTTCAAGCTGACCGCCTCCTCTCACCTACGGGGTGGCCCCCTCCCCTCGCCGCTCGCTTATGACTGACGTGCAGAGTGAGTGACCGAACGCGAAACGAAGATGAAGCTTGTGTTTTCTGCTTAGATTATAGCGCGCGATGGGTTGAGTGAGTGAACAGTGAATGATACGAATCCAAATGCGAAATGTTTTATTCGAACGGTTACCGGCGCGGATTCAATTGCGTTTACTTTTATTGATTCCGAAGTACCTGACAAATTGCTGTTGAGTGACGTTTATTGTCGTCGGTGACAGTGACAGTAGTTTGACGGTGCGCGCGCTATTGAGCGGTGTTGGTAGCACTGCTTTTGTGAAATTAATTACGCTGATTAAGCGTGCACCGTTTTTAATTTGCGATTAGCCGGATCGTGTGGGGTGATTGATGGTGTGTTGATGACAGCTGTCAGGTGGTACAGATAATAATTGCGGTGGAGCACGTGCGGGGATGACGTCACATGGAATTACTAACCCATGTGACGGAACCGACCTAGGTATTGCGGATTGCAATTTAAAGTCATTTTTTAAATTGCGCGTTGTAAGAATGCCTGTATGTAATGCCTTTGAACTCGAGTCTTACTACTTCCTGACAATTGAGATACGCTAGGAAAAATCTTGGCAAGCGTAGCGTAGGTCGCCCTCCGGCCCGATGGACCGACGACTTGCGAAAGGTCGCTGGTGGAAGCTGGATGAGAAAAGCGGAGGACCGGGATATCTGGCGCAAAATGGGGGAGACCTATGTCCAGCAGTGGACTGCAATAGGTTGAAGGAGAGAGAGAGAGGAAAAATCTAGTCTTAGCATTGGACTATGCAGCTGAAATAATTATGTAGTAGTACATTTAGCAACTAAAGACCAGCGTTGTAGTTTACCTTTTTTGGGTGTAATCATTTAAGTTTTTAAGTTTATTTTGCCATAGTAAGAAGCATTTGTTCCTTTTGAATTAGCTGGCCTATTTAAATACCGGTCCATTTCTACTTCGATTGCTTCACTGTAAACGTTTCAAGTTCGAACCCCGTGGAATACATACATTTGAGTGCTTCAATTCGTGCGCTTAGATTGAGATGGACTTTCTTTAACAATGACACATATGACATATATAACACAGTTATTATGTATTTTCAACAATAAATGACCTATATTTGTCCGTTTACGTAAATCAATTACGATGTGATAGCGCTGTGTTTGCATTATTTTTGGCGACCCATTTGGTGTAATGGTTGAGACGTCGGCTACTACACCAAGGGTTCCGGGTTCGATCCCCGGGCAGTACAATCATTTGTGTTACATTTACATATCTGTTTGTATTGGTCTGGATGATTTATATGTATATCAGTTGTTTAGTACCCATAATACAGGCTTCCCGTTTAACTTGGGTCGAGATGGCGTTGAATGTCAGTGGATATTCATCATCATCACATCATCATCAGCTCATTAAACGTCCCCACCGAGGGGCACGAGCCTACCCGTATAAAGTGATTAGGCCTTAGTCGTCCACGCGGGCCCAGTGCGGATTGGACGACTTCACAAACAACCTTTAATTCTCTTCGCAGGTGGGCATGAAGGTTTCCTCACGATGTTTTCCTTTACCGTAAGAGCGTCGGATAACGTACATATTTTCGAAATTCGAGAACACATTGATACGTGTCGGGATTTGAACCTCAGCCCTCCCGGTAGGAAGGCGACAGTCCACACCATTGAGCCACCGACGCTCTTAGTGGATATTTATTATTAATTTATTTATAGACAAAATCACATACCGCCGCCAATTATTATGAGAGAGGATTACTTTATATACCACAACTTCCCAGATGAAATAAAATCACATTGTATGAAGTGACCAATGATATAAAAATTATAAATTCGTGATATGCTCACAAAACAACCGAAAAAAGTGTTCCGAATGCAGCGACAGCACACATGCACATTTATTTCGAATTAGAGTAAAATTGCCTGCAACTGTATTCTCTTTGGCGGTTCGTTTTCGAGGCACGGGTGGCGTATCTACCTTTATTTATACAGAATATCATTGGGTGTTACGGGCAAAAATTACACGGTGTGAGAGAATATGTCTGTCAGACTGATTGTCTGTCAGTCGGCGCGTCGTGACTGAACAAGGGGTATCATAAAAGACGAATTGTTATTAATATCTCAGTAATGCCGGCGTTAATGTGTCGAGCGATGAGGTTTTCACACGTAGGGAAGTATACCGATGCGGTTGGTTTTCGGTTTCAGTTGTTCTTACGATTAAATAAGAATTGGTGAGCTTGAAAACTTTAGTAGGATGTCCATTTAGATGAACAAGGAACTAATTATATGCACAATCTCACTGAAAAAGTGATTGCGGCAGAATTCTGCAAATCGCGTCGGCTGTGCATTTTAAATGATCTTATATTTTATCATCATCATCAGCTCATTAAACGTCCCCACCGAGGGGCATGAGCCTACCCGTATAGGGTGTTTAGGCCTTAGTTGTCCACGCGGGCCCAGTGCGGGTTGGACGACTTCACACACAACCTTCGAATCTCTTCGCAGGCGTGCATGAAGTTTCCTCACGATGTTTCCTTCACCGTAAGAGCGTCGATAACGTACATATATTTTCGAAAATTCGAAAACACATTGGTACGTGTCGGGATTTGAACCTCAGCCCTCCCGGTAGGAAGGCGACAGTCACACCATTGAGCCACCACGCTCCTTATATTTTATATATAACAATAATTATACGTATGTGTTATGGGGCTCGGACATTTTTGGTTGACGTTTCTTCGGGACTGTGCATATAGGTAGTTAATTGTTTATCTTAGGATTTTTATATTGACTGCTAGTACTTATTAGTAACTCATTTCATCTTTCTGGTTGCTGATATATACATATTCTTGGATTAATTATCGTAATGATATCAGTTTTCAGCACAGATTTCCCCATACAGGAGATGGGGCAAGCCGCGTTTAAAATGCGACAACTGTAAGCTCAACGAGCATACACTGGCTACCAGTTTACGCTCTGTGAGACGAGTCAAGACGCATGAATATTAGAATAAATTACCGTTTTGTTCCAAAATGCCATCCTGTGCAATTGCAACATGCCATCATCGCAATGAATCAGTAAATTTACCAAGAAATATAATAACTTTTCACAGGTAAGAACCGAAAAGAAATTGCGACACTGGGACTGCCTATAAACTTGGCGGCTTGTCCAGTCTTATGTATATTTGATGTCTGTGGTTTTCAGTATCAAATATGATGTTTCATTAATTTGCATAGTTTTTCTTTCTTCACACTGTACAAACAAACAGTTGACATATTTTATACTTTGGTAATGATAGTGCCCTGAGTTAGTTTTTTGCCGTGTTAATGTAATTTATGAAAAACTATTTAGTAAGTACTGAATTTAAATAATTGTAGAATAAACTATGCGAAAAGGCCTGTGCCGTGCAGTGGATCGTTATAGGCTGATGATGAAAAGTCCCGTTTAATCCTTTTATCAATCTGAAGGGCAAAATATACCTACCCTTTATTGAAATATATCATACACTTCGTAGTGGCAGATTTCTTTGGATTTTTCTATGCATATCATAACATTTATGTGTTTCCAATCATTTTGTAGGGTTAAATTTCAATTTGTAATCTAGTATCAAAAATCTTCAATCAAAAACTACCTGAAAATAGGATTTCAAAGGGGAAGAATATTGAAAACAAGAAATAATTCTAATATATATTTTATCTAAATTTTCATCTGCAACTCGTTTGGTGGTACCAGGATAGCATGAGGCGCTAAAGGATAGCAAATTATTTGACAACAAGGCAAACTTAAATATGAAGCCAAAACTGCTTTAACCCTTTGCAATAAGGACGAAATTACAGTAACATAGTACTATCCTAACATTGTAATGCGTAGGAGTCAAACACGGTGATCAGTCGACGATTCGATTCGAAATATATCGATTCCTTACGGTTGTAAACAAGCGTTGTAGGTGGGGTTCGAGTCCCGGATAGTTCTATATGTGTGGCATCGATTGGAGAACATTAAATTCTAAATAGATGATAGAGAAGTTAAGATGTCTGCGCCTACGCAGTTACATGGGCAAATTGCTTGCTAAGATTTATTCAAGCTTAAACTATACATTGGCTTGTAATCAGTGTTTAATTTCAACAACTCACATATATTAGATTAGCGGTAAAGTTAGAGACCATACTGCGAAATCTTTTAAGTTTTAAGTCGTCAGTTTAACGACTCCTAAATTCACTTTCAGTTCTAAGGTCAATTATTAAAATGCAATATCCATTGGTCAATGGCCCTCGGCTGATTCAATCAGTTGCATGATTGACAGAAGATTAAAATACTTTACATGTGCGTCGATTGAATTGACACCTACTTGACGGCGACAGATTCAATGGAGCCACAATTGGTCATTAAACCAGTATTTATTGTATTAATGGCCAATGATATTCCGTATATATAAAGGTAGATACGCCATCCGTGCCTCAAAAACGAACCGCCGAAGAGAGTACAGTTTGTACTCTTTTGATTAGGTAAATGTGTTCGAAATTCGAAATGTGTATGTGAGGTGTCACTGCGTTCGGAACACTTTTTTCGATTGTTTTGTAAGCATATCACGAATCCATACTTTTTTACATCATTGTTAATGGCCATTTGTTTAATAGAATTTAATAGGCCCAAGTATTCTTGAAGGCATAACTTTATCGCGTTAAAATTACGGTTTTAAGTTACTTGATTGGTCGATAAACGGATGGGTTGCCGAAAACGTTATCATGTATCTGCATGTGCTCCGAAAGACAATTGGACGTATTTACGCAAAAAGGATCCAACCCACAAGGAGGCCTAAAATGAGTTAATTACTAAACTGGCCTCTGGGGTGTAAATTAGCCTTTAGTATAAATACCATCAACAATATATACATATTTAACATATTTATCGATGGTCGTTACCATCGCACATGTATGGCCCTTACGTTTTTTAGTTACTCAAAAACGACTCAGTCTCCTTGGATTCATATAGAGGAATATCCATTCCAAAAGAATAACCTCAAAAAAAAAAAAATTAAATCCAATACACTTGAATTCTTTTTGATAATATACACTTAATGAATGTATATTATCAAAAAGAATTACAATAACTAATGTGCAAATAAAACTTAAACTTCAAACTTCAATCTAAAATATCTCCAATGTGTCATTTTGTGGTTTCTATCCTTTTTGTGTTAATACGTCCAATTTAGCTTTGAACCCGGCTACTACAAGAAGCATTCATACGATAGTAGTCGATAATAACCACTACTCGGAATTGGATAATATGGTGCATTACTTACCACCCAACTCACCGAATTGGCTGTCCCGTTCCCTCAATGAAAAAAACTTTTTACCCTAATGTATTATTCCAATGTACCCACTTATTCGACACTAGACTTAATTTTATTATAATACATTTTAACAGAAAAATATTGCACCACGAATTCAAAAAACCGTCACACTTTAATTCTATTAAGACCTTGCAGTGAACGCTCGCTCCGATGACGTAATCAATTTAAAGATGGCGACGGGACAGCTGTCTGTCAAATTGACGTATGACGGGCGAGAGCTGCGGGCGACATGTCAATGGGATATGTATTTATTGAAGACTAGCTCTGTCCCGCGGTGTAAGATATTTTTCCGCAGTGTAACGTAGGCTAAGTTGTCATACAGGGTGTCTAAATGCATGCTAAATTTTATTAGAATCGCTTCGTTAAGACGTCTAGTGTGCTGTTTTTGGACAGTACTTTCAACATAAGGTTATTTTTATATAAAAGTAGCCTACTTTAGTCCTTGTTACATCAGCTACCTGCTTATAAAGGTTCCTTCTAAATCAGTGTAGCCATTTTTGTGATAAGCCGGAACAAATAGGTAATCAAAAATTTTTTGCGGATGTGCCATATTCATACGCATGCAGTAAAAAAATGCAGTTCAATATTACCTACAAACAGACACTCTATTTTATTAATATTGTATATACTAGTATGCAACTAGTTTAATTTAAGCTCGAATTTAAGTGACGGTTTTTGCCGGTTATCGTAATAGTTCGTTGCGTAATTTGGATTTGAAACAAAATTTAACTACGAACTCGTACTATTTAGTATTTGCCGTTTTGTATTCTTATTCGTGTCCTTTAAAGTCTGTCAATATTTTACACTGCTTCTTTAACACAAAACGGGATATAGACAAACTTTATTGGTTGTATATATTCCTAAGAACAAAGTCACAGATTAAAGTCATAATAATTATATATATATATATTTCCGACACTCATACGGTGAAGGAAAACATCGTGAGGAAACCTTCATGCACGCCTGCGAAGGTTGTGTGTGAAGTCGTCCAATCCGCACTGGGCCCGCGTGGACGACTAAGGCCTAATCACCCTATACGGGTAGGCTCGTGCCCCTCGGTGGGGACGTTTAATGAGCTGATGATGATGATATATATATATAAAACAAAGTAGGGTTTGTTACAACACTTGTAACTCGAGATTGGCTAGACCGATTTTTGGATTTTGGTTCGTTAAATTTGTCCTCGCCTCGAATAGCAGAATACACCTTAAAAGTAATAAATCTCTTGTTCTTCCCTTTTTAAGCATAATATACATGCTATAGCACTTAGTAAATTTAATAATAAACCCATAAGAGTGAACTGCCACAGTTGCCCAAACATTTTCTGTGTCACGTAGAGATTTTATTTTCATACATATTTTTAACTGTACGAACACATTACGTAAGGTAAAACTATGTCAGGTATAGACTAATAATAAACGCATTATATTAATAAAATTACTTTGAGTAACACATATATTATATTTATACAAAGAACGCGCAGCTTGACTGAGTGCAGATGCGTCTGGATACTTCCTGATGTATGCAGGTGAGGCGTTGCACTTACGGTGCACGCACTGTGGGGAGATTAGCGGGAAATTGTATTTCATAAACTCGTAGTAGTAATATAGTAGAATTAATATTTGGCGCAGTTGGCGTAGTGGTAATTTATTGCAAACTGTATTGTACATAAACTTTCCCTACAAAATGTGTGATTTAAAAAAATAAAATAAATAAATATCCACTGACATTCACACAGCGCCATCTAGTCCCAAGTAAAGCGTGAAGCCTGTATTATATTTATTTATTTATAAAGGTGTGCTTACAGCTAAACATAATCAACGTTTGTATTTACAAGTTCATATATGCAAGCCTTTTATTATAGGTACTAAACAACGGATAAACGTACTTACATTTTTATTGTAAATACATACATATTATACATAGAAAACACCCAGACCATAACAAACAGACATGTTCATGCACACAAATGTTTGTACTGTCCGGGGATTGAACCCGGAACCCTTGGTGTTGCAGTCGACGTCTCAACCGCAACACCAAATGGGTCGTCAAAAATTGGTCGTGGATTTTTTTCATAATCGTAATTTTCTATTGCGCATTTGTGGAGCGGCCCAAACGATGGTTCACCTTATGTCGTGTCCTGCTTGCCCAAGTAGCTGTTCTCTGCAGGATTTGATGACGGCTGCGGACAGCGCTGTCGCCGTGGCTGGCTTTTAGGCTTCTACAATTTAATTGTGTTGTTGCTATCGATACGCTAAGAAGAAGAAGATTGCGCATTTTAACATAAAGTTATTGTTATTATGCCAAAAACTGCCAAATATCGCTCCGTGAAATACGAGTATGCATTAATGCATTTCTGTGTTTGTGAAATCAATAATTTATCTAACTAAATTGACTGGGTTTAAGATACGTAACATTATTTTGTCGTCTTTCCAATTAAAATAATGAATAACAAGTTATTGGTTTCCTTCAATACTACATTATATGTCATTCGATTCGATTCATCATCACCATATGTCATGCTCTGGCATTTCCCTTACAATTAGGTGCGCGAACTGGTCGTGGCGTTCATTTCCAAACCAAAATTTCAAGTCTTCCTTAACTTTGTCCCTAAGCCTGACACCCACAATACGTGCTATTATTGTTATTATAAAACAGTCTAGATATTATTACAAAACAGACTAGAAACGCACCGCAGAATCAACTATAAACACCCGCTGTTCAAGTTGCGCGCGCGCACTCGCATTATAACCTGACGTGACAGCTGTCTGTGCAACTCTGATTATGCGCGTCGACGCACGCGCATCGCGAATATTAGATCCACTGACGAACGAGTATACGTATTAGTTTACCTGTAATTCTGGATACCAATATATTCCGCTTTATTTTGCAACTAAAGTTCGTTGTTGTTATTTATAGTTTGGTATTGACTCACCAAAATGCCTGCATTATATCACCGAAGACTTTCTTGTTAACCTCTTTAAAGCGGATGGCCCCTTAAGCTCACCACTTACACTTTAACCCTTTGACTGCCGATGACGCCTCAAGGCGTCTGACACAAAAGATTTTCTATTGTGTCCAGATTCCACGATTTCAATGGGTTAAACCAGTAAAAGTTAAATACATAAGTACAGCGCGAGATTCGGTACCTAAAGTATGTGTTTATATCGGTATTCTAACTTCGTAGTTATATTTTCTTGAAATAAAACTTTTTGATTTTCTCATCATCATCATCATTCAAGCCTAATACAATAATTGCTGAACAAAGACCTCCCCTAAAGACCAAGATCCACGTAGGCCGATCCCTCATAATAAAGAAACCATTAATTTGCATAATTTGTCACAGGTGTTTTAAAAGTTAATTTGTTTACGCTATATTACTTGTACCTTTGGAAGTTACATACAATACAATTTTTACTAAAATATGTTTTTACTTTGAACGGTTTTCGATCCTATATTAATTTTCATATATTTTTGTTACAGGTAAGCCAGCGTTATGAACTTTAAGATTCATCTTTCATCACCAGGTACATTTCATTTTAGGCTTAGTTTTAAGCTTTTTAAATACTTTTTCTTATTCAATAAAGGTTGTTGTTTTAAACAAATAACATGCAAGATTAAAAAAAACACAACAGATCTTTTTTCGCATTCTGTTTTTCGCAATCGTGAAGTACCTGAAGCATTTAAACAGTATTGTAGGATGTAAGTAACATCGACAGATTTCAAATAAATGTTCACTCTGAAAATTACAAAAACAAATTAATATTCTTAACAGTACACACTGTACACGTTGGTCCTAAAGTACATACTGATATTGAGGCATTTTTTTAATAATTTTAGAGTGAATATTACCCTTTGACGGCCTGGTCTCCAGACAGAATTGAAAATTATTTATTTGTGACCCTTCAAAGCGTCTTTGGCGATCAATGGCTTAATACTCCATCGGCGAATAGTTTTTCAAAATGTGCAGAGTATGTTGATGCTATGGCATAAACATTAAGCTAAAATTAAGATATAAAATATATTTTTTACGTTAATTATTTACTAAATACAAATGGAATGATATCATCAACTGTCTACGCCGTGTCAGTGTCGAAAATGCGCAACAAAGATAATATTTCAAATTTGGATTCTCCCATCTCGTCAGCTATCCAGGGCCACAATTCACTAATTTACCAGACATTACGACACTTTTCAATAGAACTGTTAATTTGGTACAACTTTAATGTAAATGGTTAAAAATGGTAATTGTGTAGTAGAATGAATTGTCTAAGGGAGTTAACAAATAAAACCTACCATAAAACAGAACCCGTTGGCGCATTTTAAGATTACCGGAATTGGAGCCCAGACGTTTTGTTGGCGACGTATCTCGTCAGACGACGTTTCTTCACGGCGACGTAACTCGTCGCGGTCTCAACTCAAATGTGTCACAGTCGATATTTCGATAAGTCTATCAAACGGACAAAGAGTTGTATTGTTCGGGTTTACGGTGAAATTGCGATTTGTTGGCTTAATGTTTCGGATTGTAATGTGACGGTGTTTGGAGACAGTATTCTTATGTAGAAGGGTGTTTTGCTATTAGTTATATGACATCATGTAATAATAGTATCGACAAATAACTTTTAGGTAAATAAAAAAAGGCAGATCGAGTTTAAGGCCGTATTCGTGGGTTTTTCCCCTTAAACATCGCGAGGAAACCCGCGCACGCCTGCGAAGAGATTCAAAGGTTGTGCGTGAAGTCGTCCAACCCGCACTGGGCCCGCGTGGATGACTAACGCCTAAACATCCTTGCGGGTAGGCTCGTGCCCCTCGGTGGGGACGATTAATGAGCTGATGACGATGATGATGCCGTATCTATTTTTCGCATTCCTTCCGGTCAAGCTTTTAGTATGCCTGTGTGGGCTATGGAGTAAGTAGTGAACCTATTGTTATTGCAATATACACAGAAAAACAACAAAACATATTTTGCTCGTCTGCTTTTTCACACAAATTACATCAACTATTGGTCATAAAAATATTACCATAAATTTCCTTGATAATAACTATATACCCGTCTTTACATTTAGCGACAATCCAGTCTAGGCAACTTTCCCATTGTTTGAAGCGAATCTTTCCCCAACGTGTTCTCAAATCTAAAGTCGTATACATTATTGAGTCTATCTCAAAGAGTTTCCCCGGCAAGTGCATAGGAAATGCAAATGAGTGCACTTCTTTAGAGCTGGTTCATAGTTATTGCACGCCTGGGACACCTAGCCGTCCGAGAGCTTACCTACCCATATTTAGTGCGCTATCTGGTTTCTTATCAGACTTGGGCGGCGGGATTTATTAATGGATTTCTTAAATTTCCTTTCTGTTGTACTGGAGTTTTCTTTAAGCGTTTCAATTTAAACGGTTTTTTGTTAAAGCTTGTGTTTTGTGGATTTCTTTCAGGAGTTTTACTCGATACTGAGTCGTCTAGGTAGCTCCCACCGCTGTGCCAGATACCGTCCCGTGAAACAGGAGTGTTATGCACTTTTGTGTTTCAGGATGAGGGCACCTTATCTAGTGAAATTACCGGGTATAAGAGACCTAACATCTGTTGTCTCTTATGACGGACGCAGAGCGGCATTGATGGAGTATAATAATTATCTATCAGTTGTTGGTCTCCTTTAATGTCGCTCTGTCATGGTCAGGCTTACCATCAGGTGATCGTCCTGACCGTCCTGTACACTTATGACATAAAAAAGGAGACGGTGGTCGTGTAGACGGAGGTGTTTAAGTCTGTTTTAAATGGGTTTTTATGACAGTTTTCTGCGTTCAAAATTGTTCTCTTTTTCTTTCTTGCTCACTCAAATTTTAACCTTTCGCACTCCACTGTTGGAGTTACCGTCCGTTATTGCACGCTAATTTATTTGTACATAGCGTTATATAAAACTACGCATTAATATAAAACTACAATAAAAATAAACTATAAAATTAAATACGTCTCATTTTTTACTCAGCACAATGCACAATGGATAGAGAGCTCAAACATCATGAAATGGTGGCTCGAATCAATTACATCATATCCACAATCTAGGCTTGTAAAAAAGTGTAATATCTCGACGAATCACTTCTCACCTGCAGCTCGGATGCCATCAATCCAAATTAATTAGCGGCCCCGGGACGGTCGAAAAAAGTTAATAACAATCAGTCAGAACGCACCGATAATGGGGCTGGGAGTTTTTTGATGAATAATATTATAATTGCGTGGCCATACGTCTTAATATCAATGGGCACGTACCTGTGTGTAAACATCCATCAATCAACCCTAGAGTGCGAGGCAAAAACTACGACGTGAGCTTAAACTGGATATGACTAAAACTTTTAATAAAAAATAAAAAATTGGCCGACTTCAAGCACAACCTTTGAATCTCTTCACAGGCGCGGGTTTCCTCACGATGTTTTCCTTTACCGTAAGAACTTCGGATAACGTACATATATTTTTCGAAAACACATTGGTATGTAGCGGGATTTGAACCTCAGCATTCCCGGTAGGAGGGCAACAGTAATATTTTCAACGATTATATCAAATAATATATTATGTGAAGATATATTTAAATATTCAAAAATATCCACACAGAACCATGTATGTAGCCCGAATTTGACCAAGGACCTTGCGCAAACTGTATTAAACAACGGATAAAATTACTTATAACTATTAGTAGTATGACTGTACTGAAAGTTATGAGACCACACATGAACTTCAAAATGATTGCAAGTGACCACTGGAGACTTGCAATTATTTGCAAGGCAGCTTCCCACTGATATAAGTTAAAAAAATATTGGTCGCAATATCATATTATTTAGTTTATAAATCCATACCGAAACGAAGACAAGAAGCAATACACATGATAATAAATTGATACATTATTCAAAAGTATTTCTTTTTACTTTCAAAAGTTAACAAAAGGTCTTATCCATAGTAATCCAACGATGCATTCTAAAGCAAAAAATCAATGTTTATCTAAATGCGAGTGTTGAGAGGTCGATGCGCGCTGCTGTTTGCCCTCTTGGACCCATCTGTCAGGTGGGAGATCAAATATAGGACTGGTTTTGAAATTTAGATCAATATTTAGTTTGTAAGGCTCGCTGCCAGTTGTTAGTGACATCGCAGTGCTATCTTGAATTAAGCCTGTACAGTTTTAACATTTTTATGATTTTTTTGTTTATATAATAGGTAAAACGATAGGTACAGACTCACTTGTTACGCACTCAAATCCGTGTTGTCAACGAAAATTTTGAGACAGCCGTGTGTTAGATAAAAAAAAATTTTAAGGAAAAGCGTCCACTGTTGGGCGATGTGTTAAAACGCATAATTAATCTTAAAGTAAGCACTCAATAAATTGATAGATATAGTATACGATACATTAATTGTTTGTAGAACCGAAAGCCGAAGCTCCTGCTACGGCTAGGGTGAAGGCCGTTTATCCATAGCTTAAGTGATTTTCTGACCAGCAGGTCGATCGCGCTAAATTTTGACAGCTATAACGTAATTACACTTGGATCGAAACAACTTTTTGGTCAATTTCATATTGCGCCAATCCTTTAACAGCTGGTTCAGACGAAGTTGAAACTTTACCTTATGGCAATACCGAATAACGAAAATGTCAATTATTTCAAGATCGGAAGGATATTGTAACTCGCCTCATATCATAATCGAAACGTTTCGTTTTAAAACATCGCGATAGGGCTGCTGAACGTCATAAACACGGTAATTTCCGTCGCATTGACAACACTGTGTTCACACACACTTATTGTTCCTTTGAAGTTGGAGTGTCTGTCGGTATCACTTACCATCAGATGAATCATTAGCGATTGCCTACCCATAAGTAGGTCGACTTTTCGTATTCTATACAATAATCAAAAGCTAAGTGGCTGGTTATAGAACATTTTTTATGTCTATCCTTAGACATACAAGGATATCAACATTCGGATAGTCATTTACCAGACATAAGTTTTGTTTCTTTTGAACAACAGCCGTAATCAGGTTTTAAGCTTTGGCGATATCTTTGTCTGTCTCAACACAAAAAAACGGCCCATCAATAAAAATCAATAATAACAGACGTTGTCTACTTAAGAGAACTGGGCACTAATGAACGCGTACTTATTAAATAACAAATGTCCATTTTGTAATTTGAAACCTTAACGTTTATCCGAATGAGGTTGAAAATTGTTTGCGTAAAGATTAAAGGTGAACGCATACACATGATGGAACATCTTTTAATGAAATAATTATACATTTAACAATAGTATATGAATTAGTTTCAAATTATTTCATATAATACCGTAACACATGGAAATTCATTACTCAGAAGGAGCTACAAGTGCGTTGCCTACTTTGAAAAATTTAATGGCCCGCGTGTTGGGTTACGGACCAAACCCCTTAGCCGTGCTGTGTGGGTGGGCCTTACAGAGGTTCGCTTTAGGCTCATGCGTGATATAAACAAATAATATGAACAATAATTTCATACAACGACAAGATGAATTATCGTTATCGTTATAAAAACGTAAAGTTTCAAATTCCTTTTTTTATTTGACGATTCAAAGGGTCTAATTATTGGCTTTTTTCGTTTGCTAGAAATACTAGTAATAACTGCCCCCATCAACAATGAATATATTGTTTTCCGCGATGTCTCAAAGCGTCCAGTGCACGTCGGTCCTTATGCGAAGTCGCCAATAAGAACTTAGCCCGTCCTGCCACGTGACGGGCTAAGCTGATTCCGTTGGCAAGCTGTGTGATTGAACAGTGAGACAGGTTACCTGTAAAGTTCTCACATCCAAAAGAAGAAAAAGAAGTAAACAAAGAAAAAAGAAATAAATATCCACTGACATTCACACAGCATATATGTACGTTATCCGACGCTCTTACGGTGAAGGAAAACATCGTGAGGAAACCTGCGCACGCCTGCGAAGAGATTCAAAGGTTGTGCGTGAAGTCGTCCAATTCGCACTGCGCCCGCGTCGACGTCAAGGCCTATACACCCGCGTACGGGTAGGCTCGTGCCGTACGATTTTGACAAAACTTAAGATTACATGGATACTGCGTCAGATAATGTGCACGGACAATCGGTGACGGGTGACTGACGGACGACCGATTTCGGCGGTAAGGGGATAAGCTGATTATTTCTTAGTTGTTTCCCTTTATTCAAGGACTTAATACTTTTTGGTTTGAATTTCTATCGTATTGAATAAGATATAATTTAATCATCGTGTCGATCAGCTGTTTTAATCCTTATTTTTTTCGAATTAATGTTTTGCACTAAAAACAACGAAATAATTTATTTCAGATTTCCATCCATACAATGTTAGTACGTTAGCAAGAATTTGTCTTAAAATAAGTTAATAACAGTGTTAGTAGGTATATAAAATGACTCACAAAAAATTACACTGACCCGTGACTGTCAGGTCGGGCAATAATCGTCCTCAGAAGGCTATAGCCGCAGGCCCTCATACGTCGCATCATAATAAATATGAACAAAAGTTTTTTAAAACTACAAGTACATACTCTTGGTCTGTAGTTGTAGTTAAAAAAATCACTCGTAGCGATACGGCCTCCTTTGCTTACTGTATTGGTTTTTATGTATATATTTACTTAGAATTAATTATGAGCGAGAAAGAGGTATCTATCTATCTTTTTTAGCTACTGTCTGGCTAGAATTTCGGCTTGGTTTATAATTAAAAAAAAACAAATGTCATAACACTTTTTTTAACGAACGCGTTGCGAGCGCCGTCCGTCGACGCGTCTTTTCCCAATTCGTCAATCCCTCACTTCTTCACCTCCGGTCACCTGTCAATTTGAAAAGAAAAGAAAAGCAAAAAAAAAACGGAACGCGTATTTATCTAGGGTTGTCGCTTCTCGGAAGCGGACCACACGCAACCGCTGATGTATGGACGTGGTAATTGCCCGGGTAATGTACAGTCGCGTTCGTTTGTCACATTGATTTTTAGTACTTATAATGTATTTGAAAGCAAAAGTTAAGAATGTGAAATTTAATCGCGATTTTTTATATATAGAAACACCAAGTCAACTTATACTGTGACCTTAGAAAAGTTTTGACCATTTGAAAGGCTGACAACAAATATCAATTAATGAACCATCCTATATTGTTCTACATCCTAAAATGCACATGAATTTATATACAGCCTGACTATGAGAAGTTGGACCGTAACATGCACGCGGAAAATTCATATTTATGGGTATCGATGATAACAACTATCTTTAGACGCCAGAACCAACAGTTTTGCATGTCTTCGAAGCACTTAGACACGGTCTCCCACATTTTAAAGTATTTTAAAGACTCAACAAATTTTGCAAACCACGACAAAATTTTACCATTTGAAAGGCTGACAACGCTTACTATCATTTTATCACCCATTCAAAAGTGTTCCACTGTTACAGCATAGGCCTTCTCACATGCAGTGTGGGACCATAGGGATATTAGGCCGCAACTTTAATGCGCGGAATAATGCATATTGATTGACGACTAACATCCTTTCATTGCCGGGACCAACTTTAATTTAAAGACTTTAAAAAATGCTTATATATAAATAAATAGATATATAGATATGTTGTATGTTCACTTGTACTCGACTGTACTCGGTCGGTGGTAATGATGGGTGACACTGAAATGATCTAATAGCGGTGTTGTAGTGGCGGGAACTAAAATAACAAATAGGTTAGCGACGCGCGGTTCAGATGCGCGCGCGCACGTCTGCTTCAATAAGCATGCTCGGACATGGTTTGCTACTGCATGATTAATTGTTAGGGATTATTTATCCGGAAACTGTAATGCAGTGTACAAACTTCTATGTAAACCTCCAATTTTAACATAAAAAAATGTATATGCATAAAGCCGCGTCGGTGGCTCATTGGTGTAGACTGTTGCCTTCCATCTGGAGGATGTAGGTTTTAAACCCGCCACGTACCAATGTCTTTTTGAATTTTCGAAATTATATGTACGTTTATTCAGATGCTCTTACGGTGAAGGAAACACCATGAGCCTGCGAAGCAATTCATAGGTTGTGCGTGAAGTCGGCCAATCCGCAGTGGGCGCGCATGGATGACTGCGGCCTATACACCTTTTAAGGGAGGGCACGTGCCCCTCGGTGGGTACGTATAATGAGCTGATGATCATTCTATATGGGATTCAGTATCGAGTCTACCACCTAGACCACCAAATGTATATTGCCCGACGAAAACCTGGAACACTTTGTGTAGTAGGTAGTCGACGTCTCAATCATTAAAAAAAATATGACATCACAGAATCAAATATATAAAAACCTTTATTTGGTGTCGTATAAAAGTCACAATTAGAGCTCGTTTAATAGGCTCAAGATTGCCTAGGTTTATCCCTACGCGATAAGAACCTCAATGAGGATATCAGTAAAATGACCAAAGTGACGGCTACTTCCTATCTGGTAAACTTCCCATTTCGTAAACCTCAAATTATACCTTCCAAAAGTTGCGTTTGGTAAACATTTAATTCCTTCATAAAATGTATGGTATTGGATTCATTATTGCATTTGGTAAACTAAGTTACTATTGTTATTTTTGTACGGTACAGTCAGTGTCAAATTAAAGAAAATAAAGTTTTTTTGAAAGCTTCATATCAAAAATATATCAATGTATATCTTAGATAAACAAGAAACTGACAAAATACAAAATCTCACTCAAAAAGTGTCCGCGGCAAAATTCTGCCCAATTCTTCAGTTGGGCAGAATTTTGATTACGTCGCTCGCTACGTGTCATAATGACATAGTAGTGTGCTCATGATTTTGATTTTATACTCTTTCTATGACGTGTTAAGGTCGAAATTTAAATGAATAATTTTACGTTCTGAATATAACAAAAACTATACGTATATGTCGATGATGAGCGTCGGTGGCTCAGTGGTGTGGACTGTCGCCTTCCTACCGGGAGGGCTGAGGTTCAAATCCCGACACGTACCAATGTGTTTTCGAATTTTCGAAAATATATGTACGTTATCCGACGCTCTTACGGTGAAGGAAAACATCGTGAGGAAACCTGCGAAGAGATTCGAAGGTTGTGTGTGAAGTCGTCCAATCCGCACTGGGCGCGCCTGGACGACTTAGGCCTAATCACCCTACACGGGTAGACTCGTGCCCCTCGGTGGGGACGTTTAATGAGCTGATGATNGTCTTATCCATAATCATCCTAACGATGCATTCTAAAGCAAAAAATCAATGTTTATCTAAATGCGAGTGTTGAGAGGTCGATGCGCGCTGCTGTTTGCCCTCTTGGACCCATCTGTCAGGTGGGAGATCAAATATAGGACTGGTTTTGAAATTTAGATCAATATTTAGTTTGTAAGGCTCGCTGCCAGTTGTTAGTGACATCGCAGTGCTATCTTGAATTAAGCCTGTGCAGTTTTAACATTTTTATGAATTTTTTGTTTATATAATAGGTAAAACGATAGGTACAGACTCACTTGTTACGCACTCAAATCCGTGTTGTCAACGAAAATTTTGAGACAGCCGTGTGTTAGATAAAAAAAAAATTTTAAGGAAAAGCGTCCACTGTTGGGCGATGTGTTAAAACGCATAATTAATCTTAAAGTAAGCACTCAATAAATTGATAGATATAGTATACGATACATTAATTGTTTGTAGAACCGAAAGCCGTAGCTCCTGCTACGGCTAGGGTGAAGGCCGTTTATCCATAGCTTAAGTGATTTTCTGACCAGCAGGTCGATCGCGCTAAATACTGACAGCTATAACGTAACTACACTTGGATCGAAATACAACTTTTTTGTCAATTTCATATTGCGCTAATCCTTATATCAGCTGGTTCAGACGAAGTTGAAACTTTACCTTATGGCAATACAGAATAACGAAAATGTCAACTATTTCAAGATCGGAAGGATATTGTAACTTGCCTCATATCATAATCGAAACGTTTCGTTTTAAAACATCGCGATAGGGCTGCTGAACGTCATAAACACGGTAATTTCCGTCGCATTGACAACACTGTGTTCACACACACTTATTGTTCCTTTGAAGTTGGAGTGTCTGTCGGTATCACTTACCATCAGATGAATCATCAGCGATTGCCTACCCATAAGTAGGTCGACTTTTCGTATTCTATACAATAATCAAAAGCTAAGTGGCTGGTTATAGAACATTTTTTATGTCTATCCTTAGACATACAAGGATATCAACATTCGGATAGTCATTTACCAGACATAAGTTTTGTTTCTTTTGAACAACAGCCGTAATCAGGTTTTAAGCTTTGGCGATATCTTTGTCTGTCTCAACACAAAAAAACGGCCCATCAATAAAAATCAATAATAACAGACGTTGTCTACTTAAGAGAACTGGGCACTAATGAACGCGTACTTATTAAATAACAAATGTCCATTTTGTAATTTGAAACCTTAACGTTTATCCGAATGAGGTTGAAAATTGTTTGCGTAAAGATTAAAGGTGAACGCATACACATGATGGAACATCTTTTAATTAAATAATTATACATTTAACAATAGTATATGAATTAGTTTCAAATTATTTCATATAATACCGTAACACATGGAAATTCATTACTCAGAAGGAGCTACAAGTGCGTTGCCTACTTTGAAAAATCTAAGTTATGGCCCGCGTGTTGGGTTACGGACCAAACCCCTTAGCCGTGCTGTGTGGGTGGGCCTTACAGAGGTTCGCTTTAGGCTCATGCGTGATATAAACAAATAATATGAACAATAATTTCATACAACGACAAGATGAATTATCGTTATCGTTATAAAAACGTAAAGTTTCAAATTCCTTTTTTTATTTGACGATTCAAAGGGTCTTATTATTGGCTTTTTTCGTTTGCTAGAAATACTAGTAATAACTGCCCCCATCAACAATGAATATATTGTTTTCCGCGATGTCTCCAAGCGTCCAGTGCACGTCGGTCCTTATGCGAAGTCGCCAATAAAGATTAAGTGGATCTCGCGTCAGGTTGCGCGGCCGGTGACGGGTGACTGACGGCCGACCGCTGTCACCTGCCACGGTGACGGGCTAAGCTGATTCCGTTGGCAAAGCTGTGTGATTGAACAGTGAGACAGGTTACCTGTAAAGTTCTCCACATCCAAAAGAAGAAAAAAGAAGTAAACAAAAGAAAAAAGAAATAAATATCCACTGACATTCACACACACATGTACGTTATCCGACGCTCTTACGGTGAAGGAAAACATCGTGAGGAAACCTGCGCACGCCTGCGAAGAGATTCAAAGGTTGTGCGTGAAGTCGTCCAATTCGCACTGCGCCCGCGTCGACGTCAAGGCCTATACACCCGCGTACGGGTAGGCTCGTGCCCCTCGGTGGGGACGTTTAATGAGCTGATGATGATGATTCACACAGCGCCATCTAGCACCAAGTTCAGCATGAAGCCTGTATTAATTTACTGTTAACAATGCCTTGTGCCCGATACCCGAGACAACGGATGTTAGGTAATTTTACTAGCTACAGTGCCCTCATCCCGAAACAAAAAAGTGCATAACACACCTATCCCGTAAAATAGGGGTGTTTTGCAATTCTGTGTTTCGGGATGAGGACAATAACCCGAATGGTATCACTATTTACCCTTTAACCGCCGCTAAATAATATATTCAACAAAAACAATAGATTTTCTAATGTATAGAATCCTGCCGGATAAAAGGTTAACTTACTCTTAATATGAGTTTGGTACTAATTTAAATACTAAACTCATATTAAGAGTAAGTTAACCTTGAATTGTACTTGCAGTCTCTAATTTTGCTTCTATATTCGAGAAGATTATTCCATTTTTAAATTTCAAATATTACGATTTATGTGTGCGTGTATTAATTTCATTTCACTTTCTATCATTGGAACCATCTTCAAATAAAAAAAAAACGTTATCAATTTACTTTTTTAAAAAAAATTGAAATATTATCACTTTTTTATGTAATTTTTAGGTTTGTTTTATAGTAAGCTCGATTTTAAAGTGGGCGTTGGCTTTGACAGTATCGGGGTACGATTTTGACAAAACTTAAGATTACATGGATACTGCGTCAGATAATGTGCACGGACAATCGGTGACGGGTGACTGACGGACGACCGATTTCGGCGGTAAGGGGATAAGCTGATTATTTCTTAGTTGTTTCCCTTTATTCAAGGACTTAATACTTTTTGGTTTGAATTTCTATCGTATTGAATAAGATATAATTTAATCATCGTGTCGATCAGCTGTTTTAATCCTTATTTTTTTCGAATTAATGTTTTGCACTAAAAACAACGGAAAATAATTTATTTCAGATTCCCATCCATACAATGTTAGTACGTTAGCAAGAATTTGTCTTAAAATAAGTTATAACAGTGTTAGTAGGTATATAAAATGACTCACTTAAAATTACACTGACCCGTGACTGTCAGGTCGGGCAATAATCGTCCTCAGAAGGCTATAGCCGCAGGCCCTCATACGTCGCATCATAATAAATATGAACAAAAGTTTTTTAAAACTACAAGTACATACTCTTGGTCTGTAGTTGTAGTTAAAAAAATCACTCGTAGCGATACGGCCTCCTTTGCTTACTGTATTGGTTTTTATGTATATATTTACTTAGAATTAATTATGAGCGAGAAAGAGGTATCTATCTACTTTCTACTTTGGTTTAGCTACTGTCTGGCTAGAATTTCGGCTTGGTTTATAATTAAAAAAAAACAAATGTCATAACACTTTTTTTAACGAACGCGTTGCGAGCGCCGTCCGTCGACGCGTCTTTTCCCAATTCGTCAATCCCTCACTTCTTCACCTCCGGTCACCTGTCAATTTGAAAAGAAAAGAAAAGCAAAAAAAAAACGGAACGCGTATTTATCTAGGGTTGTCGCTTCTCGGAAGCGGACCACACGCAACCGCTGATGTATGGACGTGGTAATTGCCCGGGTAATGTACAGTCGCGTTCGTTTGTCACATTGATTTTTAGTACTTATAATGTATTTGAAAGCAAAAGTTAAGAATGTGAAATTTAATCGCGATTTTTTAATAATAGAAACACCAAGTCAACTTATACTGTGACCTTAGAAAAGTTTTGACCATTTGAAAGGCTGACAACAAATATCAATTAATGAACCATCCTATATTGTTCTACATCCTAAAATGCACATGAATTTATATACAGCCTGACTATGAGAAGTTGGACCGTAACATGCACGCGGAAAATTCATATTTATGGGTATCGATGATAACAACTATCTTTAGACGCCAGAACCAACAGTTTTGCATGTCTTCGAAGCACTTAGACACGGTCTCCCACATTTTAAAGTATTTTAAAGACTCAACAAATTTTGCAAACCACGACAAAATTTTACCATTTGAAAGGCTGACAACGCTTACTATCATTTTATCACCCATTCAAAAGTGTTCCACTGTTACAGCATAGGCCTTCTCACATGCAGTGGGGACCATAGGGATATTAGGCCGCAACTTTAATGCGCGGAATAATGCATATTGATTGACGACTAACATCCTTTCATTGCCGGGACCAACTTTAATTTAAAGACTTTAAAAAATGCTTATATATAAATAAATAGATATATAGATATGTTGTATGTTCACTTGTACTCGACTGTACTCGGTCGGTGGTAATGATGGGTGACACTGAAATGATCTAATAGCGGTGTTGTAGTGGCGGGAACTAAAATAACAAATAGGTTAGCGTCGCGCGCGGTTCAGATGCGCGCGCGCACGTCTGCTTCAATAAGCATGCTCGGACATGGTTTGCTACTGCATGATTAATTGTTAGGGATTATTTATCCGGAAACTGTAATGCAGTGTACAAACTTCTATGTAAACTCCAATTTTACATAAAAAAATGTATATGCATAAAGCCGCGTCGGTGGCTCATTGGTGTGGACTGTTGCCTTCCATCTGGAGGATGTAGGTTTAAAACCGCCACGTACCAATGTCTTTTTGAATTTTCGAAATTATATGTACGTTTATCAGATGCTCTTACGGTGAAGGAAACACCATGAGCCTGCGAAAGCATTCATAGGTTGTGCGTGAAGTCGGCCAATCCGCAGTGGGCGCGCATGGATGACTGCGGCCTATCGGCCTATACACCTTTTAAGGGAGGGCACGTGCCCCTCGGTGGGTACGTATAATGAGCTGATGATCAATCTATATGGGATTCAGTATCGAGTCTACCACCTAGACCACCAAATGTATATTGCCCGACGAAAACCTGGAACACTTTGTGTAGTAGGTAGTCGACGTCTCAATCATTAAATCAAATATGTCATCACAGAATCAAATATATAAAAATCTTTATTTGGTGTCGTATAAAAGTCACAATTAGAGCTCGTTTAATAGGCTCAAGATTGCCTAGGTTTATCCCTACGCGATAAGAACCTCAATGAGGATATCAGTAAAACGACCAAAGTGACGGCTACTTCCTATCTGGTAAACTTCCCATTTCGTAAACCTCAAATTATACCTTCCAAAAGTTGCGTTTGGTAAACATTTAATTCCTTCATAAAATGTATGGTATTGGATTCATTATTGCATTTGGTAAACTAAGTTACTATTGTTATTTTGTACGTACAGTCAGTGTCAAATTAAAAATAAAGTTTTTTTGAAAGCTTCATATCAAAATATATCAATGTATATCTTAGATAAACAAGAACTGACAAAATACAAAATCTCACTCAAAAAGTGTCCGCGGCAAAATTCTGCCCTTCTTCAGTTGGGCAGAATTTTGATTAGTCGCTCGCTACGTGTCATAATGATATGTAGTGTGCTCATGCTTTTGATTTTATACTCTTTCTATGACGTGTTAAGGTCGAAATTTAAATGAATAATTTTACGTTCTGAATATAACAAAAACTATACGTATATGTCGATGATGAGCGTCGGTGGCTCAGTGGTGTGGACTGTCGCCTTCCTACCGGGAGGGCTGAGGTTCAAATCCCGACACGTACCAATGTGTTTTCGAAAAAATATATTACGTTATCCGACGCTCTTACGGTGAAGGAAAACATCGTGAGGAAACCTTCGAAGAGAGATTCGAAGGTTGTGTGTGAAGTCGTCCAATCCGCACTGGGCGCGCGTGGACGACTAAGGCCTAATCACCCTACACGGGTAGACTCGTGCCCCTCGGTGGGGACGTTTAATGAGCTGATGATGATATACGTATATGTCATGCGGCTTGGAAATTTTTTGGTTGACGTTTTTTTCGTGAATGTGCATCTTGTTCATTTATTGTTTTTCTTAGATGTATACATAATATATAAATATGGTCTGGGTGTTTACTATGTATAATATGTATGTATTTACAAAATATATACATAAGTATGTTTATCCGTTGTTTAGTACCCATAATACAGGCTTCACGCTTAACTTGGGGCTAGATGGCGCTGTGTGAATGTCAGTGGATATTTATTTATTTTATTTAACTAACTAAATTTGTCTGTCTATGTGACATTCTCTGCCGCGCACTGCTGAGTGACACCCCCGACGAAATGTCGCAGTTTCGCCAAAACTCCGACATCAATCAACGCGTTTGTGTCTCTGTTGAAATTTGCAAGCTTTTCTTCTAAGAATCACCAACTGTAATTTAGACTACGATTAAAAGAAGCATCAATTATCTTGGGGCTAGCCAAGAACGTTTCTTGTCGCGGACAGGCTCAAGTCATAGTCGTAAAAAACCTATAAAAATGCGGATAGCCATGTATACAGAAAATGTATCACCGAAATGACAGCTGCTCTTTGTGTCATTTTGACATATTTTAGGTATATAAAATGTTTGAAATATGTAATCGAATAGTTCATTTCACTGCGAATAGTGTTTCCTGATTTATTTCCTCTACACTTCGGTTTTTGCACCAGTTTACTGTACAAACCATGTTCTTTTCAGTTATTTTTTCGGCTCTGTCGACCGAGCTGTCGACAGATGCGGGCCAAATGTCTTAATTTTTCATACCAATAGGGCCGATTTATACACATTTTTGATGTTAGCTATACTCCGTCCGTATATTGTTATACGTTCTTGCATTTGAAAATACATTTTTACTCTTTTCAAACTAGTTAGCTACTTTTCTTTTACATACATATAGGTTGGTTAGTTGACCACGACAACCACACGGTTGCTGCCTCTTTAAAAATGTTGTAAAACTAATTTCTACCATCTCATTTACACTTATAATGTGTGTTATAAATAGCCAATTAAAACTTGTAACTTGAGAAACTTGGGACCACCCAGAAGCTAGCGACTCATATCAATTGGTTGTATAAGTTAATTAAATATGCACACGTATATAAAATACAGTATTAACATAGTTTGCGGATGATTTGCAAGAAATGTCAGTAAGAGCTTTTTCTAACATTTCAAGTTTGGGGTCCTATTTTGTTTCATACAACCATGCCAAGCCATTTTATCATCAATTATTAATATCACTTATTTCATCCATAAAAATGCCTTTATTTCTAATTTGAAAGTACTTTGCTAATTTGAAATCAATATTAGTGCGATTAAATTCAAATGGTTTTTTGCATTTCATATGAAATGTTTTTGATGGTACATAATTTAGGTTTGAATTCCAGTAGACATCCTTATTTTTTTGCTTTCTTTTTGTAGAGGAGTATATTTATATATAAATATTATAAATAGACACTGATATAGCAAAACACAAGCACTTCATACAACAAACCATTCCAAGACCTAATGACTTACTTCCAAAGCCTCCTATATAAAAATAATGTCTGTTTATTTCATCCATGAACATATAACTAAAATTAATATTGGAAATCGACCGTTGTATGGAATTCATATAAATATTCAGCTATCAAGCCCCTCACAAGACACTGGCGTTGATTGCGCCACGCTAATGAGATCACGCCACGTATAACCGCATACGCCATCCCATTCGGGCGTTCGCGTTGACGTCCCTATAATCGTCAATAATAATCCGAAAAATGGGCCCTTAGATACAGATCGAATTAACGGTCGCCCGAACACAAAGCCCGCCAATCAGCGGAACGATTCTTTCCGAACGGTTCACGTATTTACGTCGCATTTCTTCGATTTCGCGGCACGTTCGCGGAGTAATAAGCGTCCTTCGTCCGTCACGAATAGGGTTGCCAGATGAAAACGGTTGACAATAGCTGGTCGTAAGTTATTATGTAACCATGCTATGAAGAGAAAATAAATAAAATATTATTGTTAAGAAATGAAAAGTCCGAAGAAAAGACCTGATTTCCATGTAAAATTTCTGAGATACATGCAACTTGCACATAGAAACCTAATTTAATAATTATTTAAAAAAAGAGATCTTTAAAAACTGAGATATCACAAGTATTGCAAAACCTAGCCGCAATCGAGAGAAAAGTCGAAAAATCCCGAAATCTCGGGACATATCCTGCGATATGGTAACCCTGTGACGACGGGTCCGGCCGTCCGGTCCGGGGGGGTCGTTGCCGGTTAATGAAGTTTTCCCGGCGATTCCCACAGGTCGTCACATGCGGGAGTTTGCGCCACATATTGCACACGTTCCGCCATCGTCAGATATTGCCGGCTGAAATGTTTTAATAAGCGCATCCCGCCGCGCGTCTTATTAATGTCTATTGTTCAGAGTTTTTGCGTTATTACGCCACCGTATTGGCTGTATGTGTTTCGGTTTGATCTCAATCTGCCGGAATTGGCGGACGATTCGGCTCGAAAGTGCGATATTAGGTTGTTGCCATAAATTTGGAACGCAATGGCGTTGTTCTGCGTTGACTGTTTATTTTCCGTTTTAGTGATGTAACCTTCATGTTAGGGCAGTGTTATTTTAGTTATATTTTAGTAAATTTAAATATCTTCATGTCTTTCAATAGTTTGAAAATTATTTAAACAAATCTAAACTAAAATAAATAACTTTATTACATAACATACTTCAATGATCTGATTCACGAAATCAAAGAAGACAGAGTTTACTATAATATTATGTTCTTAACTAAAGATTAATCGTAAATACAAGAAGTAAATATTTGTAAGTATGAAACATTTAATTACTTAATTATAATGGCTATAAAAAGCAACTTTTTCATTAAAGCACAGGTTTTATTCTTATTATTAACGTTAAAGGTGAAGATTCTTTAGTCTTATCAAAAATAATGACCTTAAATCGTATGTCAAGTTTCTTTTGTTACCTAATTCGATATCAATAAATCCATATGTACATAAGTCATGTGTTATCGTGATTAATACCTAAATGCTGAATCGGAATCAATCACTCATCCATCATCAGTATCTATAATGTATGTCATCCGCAAAACACCGTGCACGGTAATACGTTTGCAAAAGTTACTTTTCCCACCAAAAAAAACTACCAACCGCCACTGTTTACAATCCAGGGCCGCACTCGTGTTCAAATTAACAAACTTTCGAGTGCGGCCCTGCCCGACAAGTTCGCACCGCAAGTTTATTCGGCGACGTTATTTTTGACGTTCCAACGTTATTGTCATTGTCGGCCGACGTTATCTGACGGGAATTTCGCAGATCGCCGGTCCGGTTCTAATTCGAGTCGGCTATTTGACGTGCTATGAGTCGTTGTGTTTCGTCGCGTTGAATGATTTGCGAGTTGTGTTTCGACACAATTATTATGAGTTAAAAGACTCGAATTTGGAACGGTGTTGCTAAAATTATGTAGACGATAGTTTTGCTTTATATATGCAAGCAATTTTATTTTTTGGCAGACGGAGACATTGGAGGCAATGTATTTTAATTTATTTATTATTTCCACCGTAGCAGTAATTATGAAAAACACTCAAAAACAATTAAAATATGCGGGATGAACTATTGCATTTGTGTGCGTGTTATGACAAGGGCAGGGCCGAGTATTCTTAGATATCTTTATTGAGTCTTCACTAAAGGAACGGGTGTTTTATAGTTAACTGTGATAAAGATATTATAACAGCCATATGCGAGTCGAAACAAAGGAACTCTGCTCCGTTTCGTATTTTAACAAACAAACATAAACACAACAAGAATAATCTTATTACACATCCATTTGGTATTACGAGTACATCAAGGCAGTTTCAATAAAAAGTAATGTTCGCTCAACCTAACCGTCCGTACGCAGTCGCATTCTTGGTTTGGCGACCCCTCGGAGCACTCAATACACGGCGGGGAGTGCATTAATGACATTTTTCACATGTTTCCCGCCGGATCACAGGTCAAGACGGGGGTGGGCTGACCCCCTGAGAGGGAGGGCTGATTTGGAGAAAGCGCGGACGTCTCGCGTCAATCAGCCGGCCGACGTGACCGGAATTTCTGGATGCCGGGAGTTGGCTGTTAAGCAACGTTTTTTATGATCGGATAACGTCGCCGGTTATGCGTCGGTTACGTAATCTCGCGATGACGTTTTGTTTAGGGTTGTTAGTTGTGTTTTATTTGCTTGCAGTTTTTTGCTGTGTCTTTTTATTAGTATATTCAAACATATATCAATGTTTGCGCAATTATATTCCACATTTCTCCTGCTGTAGATATAGTTCTAAACAATGACGTATTTCCGCTATAGGACCTTACGTTGTTGGTCATTAATTACTTTACAGTTATGATACCAAAACGTCTGAAACTGTACCATGTCTCGGAATATATTTAAGTTTTATAGTTGTATTTATCGGTTCGCCATCATGTGCAAAGCTGGAGCGGCGAGATTCTCTCAAAACCAATCAACGATGAAAACTATTGAGGTAGGTCATCGTCTTGTCTTGGAATTTATGGTTGCAGGTAGTTGTACTCTACATATAATACTTTGATATGCTGTCAAAATTAAATTTACTTAATTTCACTGTTTCACTCATTTTCAGCCAAAAATACAGTGCCCTTTTACAAGATCTTTTGTCAAAGACAATATTTTTTTGTGAATTATATAAATTTTAACAATTCCTATTTTTATTAAAATGAACATGTTTTTACGAATTCTTACCAAAGTCAAATAATTTCAGTGGGAAAAAGCAGTCTGATCACAACTGGCTTTATTTTCTAAACAAGATTTGGAGTCAATATTTATTTAAGGTAAGGGTTTCGAAGAAATTAAATAACATAAATATACAGACGTTTATCCAGATTATTTTTATAAGTGTGATTTATCTAATTAATAGCAGATCCACTAATTTATCAAGAAAGGCGGGTCCATGGACTAGTTTGAAATACCATAAGGCCAGACCTCGATAAATCCATGTCTTTATCGACTTTAAATGTCACCAGATCACGCCAAACTTTTGTTTTAATAAGTCGAGACCTCATGCTGAAAGTCACCTTTATTTTTTACATTTTAATGTTGTTTTCTATGCAAATACGACATATAACTGGTGTTTATTATTTACATATGTTAGTTGTAAAGACTTAGGTTTTAAATTAAATATTTGATCACTTATTAAATTTAATATGTAGTACTTATACTGCCCAAAATGCTTGTCTATGTGTGAAGGCCTGTCCTTGTAGTGCTACGTTATAACTTGATGTTAATGGAACAATCAATATCAAACCTCCTTCAAAATTTTACTTAGGGTTTAGGGAGTCCCAGTATACATTGGAAACGAAGTCAATCTCTCCTGTAATTACGTGGTTCACCTTGCCCAATATAATACAAATATTGAGTCTCTTGAGTGCTCGTAGTAATTTCGACTTCGGCTTTCCAGTTATTTCTACCGAAAAAATCCCTTCCCCTTTATAAGGCTAAAAATTCAAAACCGTTTTTAATCAGCGCCGCGTTAAATCGCTTTAAATAACGTCACAAAAAACCGACGAACACCGTTCGAAATAAAACTGCACTTCTGTCGAGTCGCAAAAAAAACTCGCAACTTGATCAGAGATCACTCGAAACCGACGCCAAATGAATGAATGAATGACTGAATGAACGAATGAGTGAGTGAACCCTCGACTGCGGGACACCAGTTGATCGCGCATGATGTGCCCCTGTCTATCAAAGTCAAGGGAGATAAGGGTGGAGTGAGCTTTCTTTATCTTATCGGTCACTTTCAATTAGCTTTCAGGGATACATTTGCGACGTTTATAAATTTCTATGCGATTACTTTTAGTGGTTTTTAGTGGGAATGGTTGTAGATTTTCTAATGAGTGTTTATTTAACTTTTTAAAAGTTTACGTTTTTCAAATGATCTTCAGGAATGTTATATTTTTTTTTGTTGGGTAGTGGCTATAAAAAAGTTGTGATCAAAAATGCATTAATCTCTTTTAGCACTTAGACTCATTAGAAACCTAATTGAAACGTATAATGTTTCGTAAAATTATTTAAAATTGTTCGTGTTGTTTTAGTAGCCACATGAAATTAAAGATATGTTTTAAACTGGTGCGTAATTTAACGCCATGTTATATATTATTCATAAATCCGTCAACATATTCACTCTTATGGTAAATGATAAAAAACCTGATGTTGGTAGGCCTTATGTATGTCATAATTTGAATGTTATAAATATTTCATTTAATTTATACACGTGTAGCTTTTCACAATCACATGTTGAATTTTAATGTTGCGTTAGTAACAATATTCTACCCACACATTGTGAAGTTTCACAAATATTTTATACTTTTCAATTAAAATGAACGAGTGAATGCATGACCTTTTTAAAGTCAGCTTAGTATGATTGCGACTTATCGAAAAACATGCCAAAATGTTCACTTATAACAGGTATAACCGAGTCCATTCAAGTACATTGAACGATCGCCTCCAGCGGACTCAGTTATCGTGCTGTAAAAATGCACAGTGTAAATCAAAAGCTCATAAAACGTCATAATACTCACAGTTGCACTGGACGCCACTGGCTCTGATTTATAATTCGTATCGGTCGAATGTCGAATGTGAACGATTCGGTACTTTTTTTGATGGCTCTGATGGACGACGTCCTTTTTGGTTATTGATTATTGTGAAGGATTAAGGATGAAATGAATTTGACTTTAGATTCTTGTACAGTACATTATTAAATACAAACTAACTTAATGGTCAACCTGCTGACTCATCTGAGTGGAAAAGGTTTTGAGGGAGGCCTTCGTTTAGTTGTGGACATATTATAAGGCAAGAGTTATGGTAATGATGACG
>PQWD01001698.1:69144-97038 GCA_019425675.1 Leucinodes orbonalis
GGCGTTTATTTAGACACCTCGTTGGTTATATCTTATTAGAATGTGAAGCATATGTAATAGATTTCAAAATATTGTAAACTTTTTTTTAACCTATGGTAACATGGGGTTGTGTGTGTTTTGTAGTGACGCCTCGATGGTTTTAACTTATTGGAATATGAAGCACATACAATTTGAATTGTAATATATTTAATTTATTTGTCAAGAAGTTGGTTTAATAACGTTAATAGACCGTTTTTGGACAGCTACATTAACTAGTTTTTTTTTATTTACTGTATTTTGTTATTGTATATATTTTCACTGAATAAATATTTACTTACCTACAAGTGATAGACTATTTGCGTAACTAGCGTGTCCCGGGCCGGCCGTTAAAACAACGCGAGTAGTGCGGTAGCGAGCGTTTCGCTGCGAGAGTATATTCGATGCTCCCGCACTGTCTGTAATTTATAAAAATTTACAAGTATAAAAAATAAGACCGTTCATTATCCATAAATATTAATAATAAATATCCACTGACATTCACACAGCGCCATCTAGCCCCATATTAAGCGCAATCTTGTAGTTAGGGAACCTACATTTTTTTTGGAAATTCATACATATTATACATATAAAACACCCAGACCAACACAAACAGACATGTTCATTCACACAAATGTTTGTACTGGCCGGGGATCGAACCCGGATCCCTTGGTGTAGCAGCCGACGTCTCGACCATTAACCCATGTATTGTATAATATAGGATTACAACAGCTTACCAAAAGCTATTATATAAGCAGATTCAACGATCCTAAATAAACTGCATCCCTCATTAACTCGGCTAAACAAACCAGAGCGCAGTGATGAAAACACTAAAAAATAATTTACCCCCACCCCCTTCCCCGGAGGACGTAAATAATCGTTACGGAACGCATTCAGACACAATTACACACTCGTGGAATGGCTCGTTAAAAAATCATATTCCGAGGGCGAGCAGACGGGCGGATTTTATGTAATTAGAATCGGTGCGATTAGTCGCAGGGGACTAAATTTGGTCAATGCCCAAATTTAGTCCCCTGCGACTAATTAAGCAAGGAACACTAAAAATAATAGGTAATGAGATTTATTGACATGCTATGCTATATTAACTCAGTATCATGGATTTTTTTTAATATTTACTATAGCGTGGAATGGGTCTAAGTTTTTCGCGCGCGTAACGAGAGTCACGGACGCTATCTAGACTCTGATGACCTCTTCACGTCGCCGCCGCGACGGCGGCGAAACAGCTAATTACTAAAGTACATCTATACAAATCGACAACCGAGGTTTCCCGTCCCCGCGGCGGGGGCCATCGTCGCGTGTCCTTGTAGGTTCGCATCAGTTTTCCCTCTATTCGCGTACCGGCATTACCGGGCCGCTTTTTCTCCCCAACAATATGTTAGCTACCAAGCCCCCCCGCAACGCCAAGCGAGGTTCGAGTCGCCGTTCGGGGACGCCCTAGGCTCGTTGTGTAAATATTTAGGCTGAGGCCATTGCGTCGCCCACTTGCCCGGTAAGCTGTAAAACGGCCATCTGCGGCCAACAAGCAGTAGTCAGTTCGAAAAAAAAAAAAAAAAAAAAAAGGGTCCTTAGTTAGCATCTTATGGAACGTAGTCAAAAGTTAATCCAAAACTAACGGAAGTTAACGGAATTTCCACTGACAGATAGCATAATTAATAATAAATTATTTACTTTTATTTCCAAACAGACAAAGCGGCGGGCAAAGCTAGTCAGTCATAAATCATTTTCTCGAACTAACTCTTTTTCATATTGCATTCAATCACAGATTTCCCAATACAGGAGATAGGGCAAGCCGAGTTTAAAATGCGACAACTGTAAGGTCAACGAGCATACACTGGCTACCAGTTTACGCTCTGTGAGACGAGTCAAGACGCACGAATATGACAAGAAATTAACGTTTTTTTCCAAAATGCCATCCTGTGCAATTGTAACATGCCATCATCGCAATGAATCAGTAAATTTACCAAGAAATATAATATCTTTTCACAGGTAAGAACCGAAAAGAAATTGCGACACTGGGACTGCCTATAAACTTGGCGGCTTGTCCAGTCTTATGTATATTCTGATGTCTGTGCATTCAATATACGTCAATCCACGAAAACTCGCATGTGTGTTATACTAGCTTTCATAATCGCAAGTCTAGCATAGTATCACAAAGTCGCAAGAGTGCCTGCCCCGAGGTAACGTGGCACCTCCCCGCGGAGGCTAACGCGGTTAATAATAGGGCTCCTTACCCGCGCCTTATCTGCAGTATTAAACCATAAAACATTATAATTTATAACGGTGTGTCGCGAGGCTATGATGCCCCGCACTCGCCGGCATCGCTTCTCAAACTTTAGGATGATTGGCGAAGGGTGGGGTTTGGGTACTGTGGGAAAATATTGGGGAAACATGGGTTATTGGTTATTTTATTCTAAGAATTTGTTGTTGGATAATATAAACTTTATTGTGTTTGGTTTTTGAAAATCTATTTAAATAAAAACTTTATTGCGTATTATTAAAGAAGTTTTCATATTCTTTTTTAATATTAAGAAGTTGGAATTATTTCGACACGGGACTGACAGATTATAATTATTTGTGTCTGAAATACGACCGCAGATTAGCTATTTGACTGTGTTAGAAAATGTTAGTGAAAGCCAAATTTAGTGTAAATATTGTTTAGTAGCCAAATATTATGACTACAACATATTTATAAAACATCGTGTTAATAATACAGACAAGAAATTTACCATAAATTTATCTAAATGTTTTTAATGGTTAGTCTGAATGGTACAAAAACATTTTACGTGTAGTTACTATTCATATCTTTATTGCACTCCATAAGTAACATAAATGTTAAAACAATATAGGTAAGAACATTTATGGCACGTAGGGCACGGTAAGTAGGAGAGACGAGGGGTCACCTTAGGCTCATATTATTCGTATTAAGGCCTCGACTTGCTCTTTTTTTTCTACGTGACATTTATACTGTCATTATTATAATATTTATTTATTCAATATTATAAAGATAAATTAAATTTAATACTGTACAATAAAAAAAATATAATTATAATGAATTAATAAAAAGCCTTTCATCATCCCCCTCAGTCCCTTAAACCGCAAAAGATTGAGAGCCATTGCCTCATTCGGATACTTAAAAATAACGAGATCCTAGCAAATATTGTAATAACCACCCCTCCGTGCTTGCTGAGTTGTGGCGGTAACAACTCTGCCCGGATTCTACGTATTAGAGCCGTGCCGTTCGTTACGCGTCAATGTATGCGCAACATTGTTTCTGTTACATCGATGTTAATCTTGAATTTTTGTGCGTTGTAATATTGGGTTTCCAAAAATTATAGAAATATATTTAGTTGGGTATGTTGTTTATTTATTATTATAAAATAATCATTTAAAACAAAATACCATAATATTATTTCTCTAGTTACATTAAAATCATAAACCAAATGTTAACAAGAGCGTCGGTGGCTCAGTGTTGTGGACTGTCGCCTTCCTACCGGGAGGGCTGAGGTTCAAATCCCGACACGTACCAATGTATTTTCGAATTTTTGAAAATATATGTACGTTATCCGACGCTCTTACGGTGAAAGAAAACATCGTGAGGAAACCTTCATGCACGCCTGCGAAGAGATTCGAAGGTTGTGTGTGAAGTCGTCAAATCCGCACGCCCGCGTGGACGACTAAGGCCTAATCACCCTATACGGGTAGGCTCGTGCCCCTCGGTGGGGACGTTTAATGAGCTGATGATGATGATGATGAAATGTTAACATAAACCTAGCTTACCTGAGTACCTATGTATTATTTTATTTCTTACGCTTAACTCTAGATATCCTACATCTTCCCTCAGAGAAGACGAGTTCTGGAATAGAGACCACATTATTCCAACCACAGCATCCTGAAACCTACTAAAACTTTGAGTAACTTAGGTTTCATAATATTATTTAACATTCGTTTATAATATCGCAAATTCATAGATTTGTAATTATAAGTAAGGAATCGAACCCATGTTACTAAGCGTATAAGAAATGCTCATTACCTTGACATGATCCAGCCAATAACAAAAGCATGTCAACCCTACGCCTAACCCCCAAATACGCTATGTTCTGTATGCTAATAGGATCGGTTAATGGTTATCGTCGTACGGGCTCAAGAATCAGTGTTTTGCCGAATTAACGACAACGTTTTTGGATTACGTTTTGTTGTAACGAAACGTAACGGTTATGAGTTGTTTGTTGCCGGTTAGACGGTGTTTATGTTTATTGGAGTGTTGTGTTGGATGTTGGTAATGTGTTGGCATAACGAATATGGATGCTATGAGCTTTAGTTTTAGGTATTAACTCCCAAAGGTTTTCAACAAATACTAGGCAGTAGACTCGATACTGTGTTTTCTTCCACAGCAGTGCCAGATACATCCCGTAAAACAGGAGTGCTATGCAGTTTTGTGTTTCGTGATGACGGCAACGTAGCTAGTAAAATTACCGGGCATAAGAGACCTAACATCTGTTGTCTCTGGTGTCGGGCGCAGTGGCGTTTGACCGTCCTGTACACTTACAAAAAAACTAACCGAGTTTATACACTGTATTTGGGGCAAACCCTCGTTAGCTATTTGGCGAAATAAAGAACGGGTCATGACCCGATAATGATTGTCATCAGGGTAGCCAATTCATACGCAACACTTCAAGAACGAGGTTTCACTTACACCTACAGCCATCGTCGATGCTTCATGTAGTTCCAGTAAATCTTGTTTCTTTTTAATGTAAAAAATATACAGAACGGTCTGGACGCTCACCTGATGGCTAGTGATACGCCTGACCATGACAGAGCGGCATTGAAGGAGACCAACAACGATAGAAAGTTATTATCCTCCATCAATGCCGCACTGCGCCCGTCATCCGAGACCACAGGTGTTAGGTCTTATACCCGGTAATATCACTAGCTATAGTGCCCTCATCATAAAGATGTGTGGACTTGCACATAGTGTTCCAGTTACAAATGAAATTGTAAAGTTACGTGTAGGCAAATGACAAAACTCTGTAACCAGTGATATAAAAAATTTAAAAGAGTGACTATCGAGTTTCTTGCCGGCTCTTCTCGAAGATCCTACTTATTCCGAACGGGTGGTAGAGACATAAAAAATATAATAATAACAATTAACGATTCGAAATTATCTGTAAATGGTTTGTTTGAATTAAGATATTTTGAGTTTAAGTCTGAGCATAGGTTCATAATTATCTTGCCTTAGTATGAGCTAAGTCATAATAGTAAGTCTTCGTAGGCTTATCACACTCAATATAATAATGCGTTCAGGTGTCTGATGGGGCTGCCGCGACACTGCAGGTGCGTCAGGATGCTAGCAAATGCGGAGGTCGATAGTTTTTCAACATAATAGAAAGCGCATTGCACCCTGATCCATCGTGTACGCGGCAGCACCACAGCCTTCTACAGACGTCGCGGCGAGATTGGACGTGGACAGTGTCATCATGCAACATTGGACCCGCGTTATATCGCCAAAGACTCTAAATTACAAATCAAGAAATATTGTTCTAAATAGTTGTTTAAGTTTCATTGTTACTAACACTATGGACTCACGTTTCGAAATAAATGATTTTTATTTATTTTATTTATTATTATTATTTATTTCTTAATATTTACAAACCAAGTATTAAGAAGTTATTACTCGGTTAAGGTATTGTACTAACTACAGTTAACATTAATCCCCGACCTGAAGCGACTGCAAATTTACTTTTGCTCTATAATCTGAATGTTTACATAATTTATCTTCGTATTCCACATTGATAAGGTGGTATTAACGTGGGTCGTGGTATGGTATTTGAACGACCTCGACGGCGTGATGAAATAGGATTCATTCTTAGGATATTCGGATTCGAATTATAACGCCTATAGCGGCCCACTACAGGGCACAGGCTTTCACTCACAGCATAGCTATGGGGATTGGACCGTAACCCACCATGCGGGCTCCATGCGGATTGGTGGACGCTAACGACAACAATCCAAGACTGTAGCCGGGACTGCAGGCTTAGTGTGCCCACCACAGACATCAGAATATACATTAGACTGGACAAGCCGCCAAGTTTATAGGCAGTCCCAGTGTCGCAATTTCTTTTCGGTTCTTACCTGTGAAAAGTTATTATATTTCTTGGTAAATTTACTGATTCATTGCGATGATGGCTTGTTACAATTGCACAGGATGGCATTTTGGAAAAAAAGGTAATTTCTTCTAATATTCGTGCGTCTTGACTCGTCTCACAGAGCGTAAACTGGTAGCCAATGTATGCTCGTTGAGCTTACAGTTGTCGCACTTTAAACGCGGCTTGCCCCATCTCCTGTATTGGGAAATCTGTGGTGCCCACCGAAGCATGGATTCATGTTTGGTGATTAAGCCTGCAATATCCTAACTAGAGCGTCGGTGGCTCAATGGTGTCGACTGTCGCCCTCCTACCGGGAGTGCTGAGGTTCAAATCCCGCCACATACCAATGTGTTATCGATTTTCGAAAAATATATGTACGTTATCCAACGCTCTTACGGTGAAGGAAAACATCGTGAGGAGCCTGCGCACGCCTGTGAAGTGATTCAAAGGTTGTGCGTGCAGTCGTCCAACCAGCACTGGGCCCGCGTGTACGACTAAGGCCTATACACCCGCGTACGGGTAGGCTCGTGCCCCTCGGTGGGGACGTATAATAAGCAGATGATGTATGTATGTCCTAACAAACAAGGTAAAGATAAAACCGTGTTGTTTCCCGCGGGACTCAAATTCACGCAGTTACGAATAATGTGACGTAGTGTAATGAATATTCTTTCTCGAGTAATAATTATATCTTAAACCAAGTATTAACTTAAACCTAGCTTACCTGATTACCTATGTATTATTTTATATCTTACGCCTAACCCTAGTTACATCTTCTTCCGTCAGAGCAAATGAGTTATGGAGTGGAGACCACATAATTCCAACCACACCATACTGAAACCTACCATAACTTTGATTACTTACGTTACGTTATACGTACTACGTATAGCGTAACGTAGAGCGTCGGTGACTCAGTGGTGTGGACTGTCACCTTCCTACCGGGTGGGCTGAGGTTCAAATCCCGACACGTACCAATGTATTTTCGAATTTTCGAAAAATATATGTACGTTATCCGACGCTTTTACGGTGAAGGAAAACATCGTGAGGAATCCTTCATGCACGCCTGCGAAGTGATTCGAAGGTTGTGTGGGAAGTCGTCCAATCCGCACTGGGCCCGCGTGGACGACTAAGGCCTAATCGCCCTATACGGGTAGGCTCGTGCCCCTCGGTGGGGACGTTTAATGAGCTGATGATGATGATACGTACTAACGCTTCTAATATCACAGATGACACATTTGGTGTAATGGTGGCGACGTCAGGGACTACACCAAGGGTTTTGAGTACGATCCCCGTGCAGTACAAACACTTGTGTGCATGGACTGTTTGTAATGGTTCCAGTTTTTTTATCCACGAGTATTATAAGTATCGTACCTTTTTATTGCTTAGCTTTTCCGGGAACAGGTAATTCCTTTCAATTTAACTATTAATGCCATAGACAATAAACGCCATAAACGTTTATATTTAACGTCATTGACAATGTTAGTCTAGATCAGTGTAATCTAACAAACAGACCAATCTGTAACCAATATTAGTTTTGTATAAGTAAATTTACCGTGCCTTATCACACCTTATCATTCCGGCAAAGCTTTGTAAATGGTAGCCTCTTACTGTTGCAAACAAATATGATAATAATAATAATAATTTATTTCAGTAAAAACTTATATCTAATGACAATGTAGATTGGAGCCCCTATTTAAGCAAGTGGTGCCTGTGTTTGGAGACTCCGCTCTTCCGTAGCTTAAAAGAATTAAACTTACAATAAATCAAGTTACAATAAAGTATATAAAAAGTGTGTGTGTGTGTGTGTGCGTGTGCGTGTGCGTGTGTGTGTGTATGTATGATAAGGGGAGGTTATGATAATCTTGGAATAATCTATGATAATATACAAAACGCTGCCTTTTCTTAGACATTATCCTATATAAGCAATAACTAACTTGATGCACAATCTCGTTCAAAAAGTGTCTGCTGATGGCCTTTACAGCTTGACCGGCGCGTGGCGAGCACAGATGGCTCTAAACCTTAAGTATAAAAAAAATGTGCCATCTAGCCCCAAGTTAAGCGTGAAGCTTGTATACGTATTATGGGTATTAAAAAAAAACATTTTTTTTTGTAAATACATACAAATCATACATAGAAAACACCCAGACCATTACAAACGGACATGCTCATGCACACAAATATTTGTAATGCCCGGGGATCGAACCCGGAACCCTTGGTGTAGCAGCCGATGTCTCAACCGCTACACCAAATGGGTCGTGAAATTTACACAACGAGGTAAGGGCGTACCAGAGTGGGACTCGAACCTCAGCTTAGGGCGTTGCCGGGAGGGCTAGGTAACTATATATGTTTTAGGTAAGCGGCCCGGCACACGCGCGTTAGGCAAATACGGACTGAGCGAACCACAGACATCCGAATATACAATTAGACTGGACGAGCCGCCAAGTTTATAGGCAATTACTTTTCGGTTCTTACCTGTGAAAAGTTATTCTATTACTTGGTAAATTTACTGATTCATTGCGATGATGGCATGTTACAATTGCACAGGTTGCCATTTTGGAAACGGTAATTTCTTCTAATATTCGTGCGTCTTGACTCGTCTCACAGAGCGTAACTGGCAGCCAGTGTATGCTCGTTGAGCTTACATTTGTCGCACTTTAAACGCGGCTCGCCCCATCTCGTGTATTGGGAAATCTGTGGAGCGAACCTACGGGTACTCGCGATGGCCCCCGCCGGCGGGGGCGACTCGGTTAATGTTTCTTCGTTATTATGCATCTAAGTGTACATAGAAAACCTGAACCAATACCAATGCAAGCAGATACTATCCTTAAAACAAGGTTTTTTTATTTCATTTGAAAGCATTGATATAGTTATGTATACCCTCACTAATCTTATATGTATATGTTAAATGCTATTTAAGTATTGTTTGTTTCTTTTGTTGTAAAATATGAATTTATTATTCGAATTAAGACTACACTATGGGGTGGAGGGTTGATAACTTGAGACACGGGATACTCTTAGTTCTGGTATCAGCCCACAAAATCTACTCACTTTTTGTTAAAAGTTAACTTCTGTTTATATAACTAAAATGTAATTGATGAGAAATAAACTTTTTATTATTATAATTATTTTCTTCGGCTTACAAGTAGACGATTCTCCTGATAGTAAGGAATATCAAAAACTAAATGGCGTAGAGCGTCGATGGTTTAATGGTGCGGACTGTTGCCTTCCGATCTTGATCCTCTGGAACGCTTAGGTTCAAATCCTGCCACTGAAAAAGGAAAAGCGAGCTTTACCATTTAGTGCAAACATTATACACAATTTATACTTTTGCATTCAGTGCAAATAAAACGAGTATATTAAAGTATTGTAGGCGGAAGACAAACCCTCCTGTGGCAGCCAGGTAAAAAGGTCATCGGATCAGAAAGTTACCTCAAAAAAGTCAGCCCTGTACATTTGTATTTCAGAACAAAATCAATATGGCGGTTATTAATGAGTCTTTCTAAACAATTTCATACTACACGAGCAATTTGCCCGCCAAAGAGAAGAAGGATAATGAAGCAACGTTTTGCATTTTTAAGCGAAAACAAAGATCAAAGATCTCACTTTATTAAATTGTCTAGACATGTCCATTTCATCGTCGCAATTCACAGACTCTCGTCATAAAGTGAACGGTCAAGCGCAATCTGATCTCCCAAAACTGGGTTCCGTACATTAATTCAGATTTTATTAATGTAAAATTAATGCTACTTTTTTATAGATAAATAATGTACGGTACAATTTGCAAACGATTACGACTCGCACTTGGCCAGTTTGCTTAGTTGACTCGATTTCAGTATCTTTTAGTTATATATTCTTTAGTTTTTATATATTTATCATGATCGGCTTATAACGTCTCACTGCAGGGCATACGCCTTTCCGCACAGCAATATGTAACTGTGAAATTTTTCGCCGTTATTTGAACTTCAAACAACTGTCTTTCTTGAGATTTTTGTTTTGATTTAAATGACGCTCAATTCTTTAATATTTCTATTTTTTTCGCATTCTCACCGTAGGCACATACTATCATGATAATAAACTCGCCGGAACTATTAAATAAATACACACATTTAAAATAAATATCATTTATTCATTTTAATTAATGCTGTCGCTTGGAAGTTCCGTTCGCCGGACGCCGCGCGGTGCCCTAACGAAAAATCTCAAATCTCCAACCCGATATGGATCCGCTTACCCGCTAAGTGTTGCCAGTATCGGCCAGGTATCATTATGCGGGCACACTTACCCGGAAGGGGGGGAAAGTGGAGGGGGCAATTTAATTCTGTCCACGTTCTAATAATGACCGTCATAATTCGTTCAAAGTGTCCGGCCGGGGACGTTTCACCCCGCCCGCTTGATTCCTTTGCATTTCCCCCCCTTAATTCCATTTTCATGCCACCTTGCACACATCTGCGGATTTGCTAGTGAGCGTGTGTGGCCCGAGATGTCTTTTAATCACTAATCTTTTATGTGTGTGTGCGCGGGAAGACATCTTTTAATCGACTGACGGTAATCGAATAATGTCTGAACTTGGAATGAATTGCTGCTTTCTGCTCGTAATATTTATCAGATTAATGGCATTGTATGCGGTCAATATAACATGGCGTGGAAATTAGGAAACTCATACTTAGGGGAAGGCGACACGGCGGTTTGGAAAGCGTATTGTTCGGATATTTCGCATTTGAAAGATCGGAATTAGGTATTTGGTACCGTTATCGAGTAGGATCAAATATCGACACAACTCTTTATATGTCTACAATTTAATTGTTATTTATTTAACTCAAATATCATGTTAGTAAAATAAATAGCCCTAGCGGGTGTAACCAAAAATAGTTTAGTAATTAAATTTGAAAGCCTTTAAACACGATAATTAAAACCATCCATCGATTAACTATCATTAAATCATTGACAAATGAATTCTCAATAAATGTACATATAGTTGTCGTAACATGTACCTGTATGGTAATACCCAGTCTCCAACATTCGTGCTCATGTAGTTTTTAATTGACCTCATGTTAATGAGAGGCGTGGTTTGCAGTCAAATGTCAAATGTTGATAGCTGAGTGTTTTCGTAGACATAAATTTAAAATCGTGTTATCTGTGATCATTAAACCATTTGGGTGAGTTTGATCCATTTCTTATTTAAACTTTCATATGTGTCAAACTCTAAAATAACTTCATTTATTTATTTTAGCAATAATTTCACAATAGATATTGAGAACTGCTCCCATAAAAGGTTCTTCCCCTGTGTTATGAGAGACATGCTCCTCCGTACGCTTACACTAAAGAACGTGCTTATGTACATACACAGTTAATATATATATAGTACATATACAGAAAATGTTAATAATATAACATAAATACAAAAAAAATCTTCATTCAATTAAGTAATTCAAAGACGTTTGATTCATGAAGTTAAAGCTAGTTTAAATCCAAAATTATTCAGAGGTTTAGAATTAGATAGATAGATAAACATTATTAACACCTATATAGATACTTTAATAAATTAGAGTAAGACAGAAAACTTGCTTCCCCGTCTCACTCACATAGAGGTACACGTATGCTATAAAATTTAATGCATACATTGTCGGCACGTGTTTGTTTCAGTCGGTCAATATAACTAATTCTAACGTGAGCTGGCCTCTCTATCGTATCAAACGTTCTCCCAGCCAAGTTCAGGTTACACTGGAAATGTTTATCCCGATTCTGTACTTATGTATTGTCCCCCATCTTTGCCCCGGTCTTTATCAACACATGTATACAGTATTAACTTTGATTTACAACTCTTTATATTGTAAACGGATTAGGGTACGGTGCCGTTATGTCATTTGTGGGGGGGGGTTATGGGGGCGTTATGGCTCCGGGGTGTGACTACCCGTTTTTGAGTGTAATTAACATGGATCTTATTAGAAATGTTTCTGTTTTTCAGGTAAGCAGCAGTTTTGGTCTGACGCGTTTGTGAGTAAGCGAATATCACTTGGGAATATTCTCCGTAGAAAAAGTGACTGCTGTTGGTGCTAGAAAGCCTTTGCAGCTTCAATGAGTTGTTTGGAACGTAAACATACCTCAGCCAAAGAAAGAAGAAAGGTGCAGAGCTGCCGGTCAAATCATCCGCTATAAAAATTTTCCATACTTACCTTTCTCAGACACAAAAAATAGGAATGCAATGTAATCAAAGATTTTTTATTTAACTAAGGGGTGGAGAAATTTAGCAGCAGAATTGAGTCTGATTAATTCGTCCCAACACTCTTAGTTAATACGAATATTGTGATAGGCTACTAAATCCAGAAAGAACTAAAATAATCATTTATCAAAAAATGTGCCAGTAGAAACGAGTCCGAATAATTTGACACAAAATCCCCATGATAATAGTAATAAACCTTTATTGAATAATATTTTTTTACATTGTTGTATAAATAATCTTTAAGACCTGTGTAAGTTTACACTGTGCTACAGGCCTCAGCCTTCTCAAACCATTGACAAAATATTAATACGTTTTTTCGTTCGTTTGTGTGATTGTGCGAGTGTGATAATCTCCTTTTTTTTCTTAAAAAAGGGTGTACTTTTTTAAGAATTAAATAGTATAATCTGTTCTGGATTAGCACTAAAATACATATTTCATAAACAAGTTGCAGCCATCTTCACGGAATGGTATACACGACACAGCCGTAAATTAAATTTTAATCATCCACCGTGCGCTTGTCAGTCAAAACTTTTGAACTACAATGAGTTTGAGGTCATACAAGACCAAGGCTTTTAGTGTTTTTAAACTACAGATTCGTACACGTAGTTACTACCAATATTGCTTAGTCTAATAAATTGGTACAATTAGTTGAATACAATATTATATCTAATGCAAAAAGAAATTGTTCAGTACATCCAATTAAAATACAAAGACATGTCAAATCAATTAACTGAAATACACAATTCCAATTCCCAATAGCAAAGTTCTAACTCACCGTGCGCTCGATAGCCGCCAATAACACGTACAACCATGTCACATTAAAACGGGGCACGAATAAAAAAATCTACCATTTAAAGGCGAGGAGACATCGTTTGCATAATTAATGTTCGAAGATATTGGACATCGGCGAGTGTGAGCGCGCCCTTACAGTGGGCGAATAAGAAAAAAACTAATTGTCATTTGCATTTCGTAGCGGGCAGCTCTTAATGAGACGTGTTAAGAGTCAATTTGAACGCGGATAATTTTAGAGGGCGCCATCTTGTTTTTGTGATTGTGACGTAATTAATGCTAATTGTTGTCTTTTTTACGAGTAGGACGGCACTTTCTTTTATGTGCAAATGTTAATGTCGGTACATAGGAGCGGAGTGGCTCTACTTAATTGCAAAATTACTTTTATGGTTTTGTTTAATAGTATTTGTTTTAAGTCGAGTCCACAATTAATTTATTTTTATAATATAATTGTAGATATTTACTAAATTAAAAGATGCGTATGTATGCATGAAAAGAGACGTAGGATGTCTATTAGTTTTGTCGCAAATATTTGTGTGAGCTTTATTTTGTAAGACTTAAGGAATTTGTTACGATACAAAATAGTACCTAAAATCAATAAAATCAATGTCATATTAAAAAGTAATAATTACTAATAATATTTTTTCCTTATTTCTAAATATCTTATCTCATTCTGATAGAGCAAAATTGAAAAAAAAAGGTAAATATCTCCTTAGTAATTTCTGACCTAAGCCATAAACGATCCCTAGCAAATCTGTCTATATTTACGTTTACCTACGTTTTAAAATGACTTAATGCAGCATAACCGGGTTGAAAGTTAACCTACGCTCAACAGATCAAAATGAATTGACCCAAAACTTCTCCAATATTAGAATTTTGTTTTCCCATTATTACAGCGAGCGTTTCCGCCGCGAGCATCCTTTTTCCCACTCGATAATGAGTATTCAAGAACCAAACGCCTGGGGCGCGCTGCAGAATGAGCAAAACGCATCCTTGCAATACGAACGGAGCTCATCAAAAGAAATCCAAACAGCCGGAGACAGTTCTTCTGAATACAAAGAGGACAGCTGCCAGGGTTGTCGACTCTTCCATTTGAATTTAAATTGATATTGGAAATTAAAAGTGTTGGGTCTAGGAAATATAACAACGAACGTGACTTTGATTCAAGCTCGCAGATCACGTCTTGTATTATATGAAAAAGATTGGTTTGTGCTGATGTGTGTGTGGTAATTACTTTTATTAGAAATTAGTGAGTGAAGAAGGGAGTCCTAACTACCATCTTAAGGGACTCTTACCTGCCTATCGATGTTCCTACAAAATGTTGAAGGCTCTAGAAATCTTCCAATTTGTACTGAATGAGCACGCCCGATTTTGTTATGTCGATAGGTTGTACGGACCTAGACACAACATGAAATAGCATGGAACAAACATTTTTTTATTTGATAAGGCTTTAAATATAAAACCTAAATGGATGGCATCGAATTCACGATTCTAAGCGTAATCCTCAGGGTTACTACCTATAAAATCTAGCTCGTCGGTCCTTTTCATCATCATCAGCTCATATACGTCCCCACTGAGGGGCACGAGCCTATCCGAAAAGGGTGTATAGGCTTTAGTCAACCACGCGGGCTGAGTGCAGATTGGCCGACTTCAAGCACTATGTTTGAATCTCTTCGCAGACACACCCAGGATTCCTCACAATTCTCGGTTTTCTTTCACCGTAAAAGACGAAAGTTCTTTCTATTCTGAAATTAATTATGAATGCAAAGTTTTAAGTTTTAGAGTATACATTTTGACAACCCTGCATAGGGGGTCCACCCTGCGCAAAAAACATTTGCTTCCACTAACGAAACAATCGCTAGCATAATTGATTTTAACGTGGAGTCGACTGCAAATGAAGTCAAGTTTGGGGGGAGGTGGGGGTTTCTTACTTGGCAAGGAGTCCTTGCTGATTGGACTGATTGGCGATTTTGGAGGTGCGCAGTTTGAGAAACAGTTTGCCGATTCTGTCTATATGGCACTCGATACAGTTATAAATAGCTTCTTTTGCGAAACGCTTTGTAATAAGTTTCTAAAATAAAATTACATCTGTCTGTCTCTTTTTATTTTTATATGGACAAAGAAGAAGGAATATGTTGTAAGAATTGATTGTTAAATTTCAAAGTGGTGAATAGTTTATTTTTCTACAAACCCTTTTATATGTAGTTATAATGCAAAATTCTACCTATTTCTTAAATGTGCCTTAAGTAATGTACTATCCTCAATTATTAACATTGGTAAACCAACACTTTCAACTGTGTTCAATATAATAATTCCACATAAATCAAACAAAACAAACGGACCGCACAAAACGCTGAACAATTTGGTGAATTTCCCGCCATTCTCACGTAGCCGTGGATTTCTTTAATCAGCGCACATGTAAGCTCGGCTGATTTGAATATACATACCGACTTGTATACTACAATATACAGGATGTTTATTATTTTCAATTTATTTTGTATTAAACTTGCAAAAAACGCGTCACTTCACGAGAGATTAGTCAAACGCTTTTATAAATAATAAACATGTTATTTGTTCTGTACTTAAACAAGATTTGTGCTAAATGGTAAATGGGACCTCATGATACATAGGATATGTTATGGTGGACGCTTATGGTAGGTTTATTTGAGCAGTTAGTTGGGCTAGTACACACAATATGCATTGGGTTAGGCATATTGAAAAATCTTACAAAAACTACGAGGGCGTATTGATTGAAAATTTTAAATAATATTATCAGAGATATAAAATTCATCAATAATTTTTTACATCAAAGTGCAATAAAAACTTCATTATTGGTCTAAGTGAATTGGCCTTATATAGTGTAAGAACAAATAAACTGATTCTTTACTATTCAAATCCCTAAGAAAAGATAAATTGTGTCAAAAATACCAAATCCTAATTATTTGTTTCTATTCTAACAAAATTTCTAATAAATTAAACGGATCCCCAATGAAACAGCTTCTAATGAATCATCCTGTATACAGTTTATAGAAGCTTAATCCTGATTCATTAGGTTTCGAAAGTTCCCGAGATCTGGATTAGAGATCGCGGTAATGAGGAAGGGGGGAGGGCTGAGGGGAGTGACAGAAATGAAAGAATAGCTCGCGCTCGGCAGTTGTTTTTTAAGTAGAACAGAGGTTTTATTCTGAAACCGTTTGAATATATTTTAAATTTGGAATTCATTTCTTTTTATTAATTTTTAATTAGCTTTTATCAGTTTGCGTTTGATTTTAAGCTCCTAAACCGTAGATAAACAATAAACTAGCTAAATCCACAATCACGAAGAAATGTCAACTAAAAAAATGTTCGAGCCGCACTACACATAGTATATATAGTTATGTTGTTATTATAACATGAAATTATTCATTTAAACTTGGTACTTAACGTGTCTCTGAGGGTACAAAATTATAAGCACGAGCACACTACTATGTAATTTTGACATGTGAATGAAAATTCTACCGAGGATGGACAGAATTTTACGGCGGACACTTTTTGAGTGAGATTGGGCTACAAGTTAGTTAATTGTTTACCTCAGTGCTAAACATTAAAACTCATAAATTTCAAGGTATACCTAGCTGCCAGTAGTGTATTAAGCTGAGCAAGGAACGAAGTTTCAGCGACGTAACACTCACGGTATTTGTCATGAAGTCATAAATAAAAACTTAATTACGTGGAATAAAATAATTGTCAAGGTTCATCAGACTGTATATACAATATGCCTCTGGTATTACAAATAGATATGGGTGGCCGTGTCATTTACCATAAAATAATATTTTTGCTCATTTAACCCTTTTAGCATGAAAAAATCCAATACCCTGCACCTGGTCAGGCATCTTTCGACGCGAACATTTCAGATCATTACCGTTCTGCTCTCATTTGATATTCGATAAACCCCAACAAATGCTGCATACATTACGTGTATCCTTCGACTTTATGTCCCCTTCAACTAGAAATGCACAAACGAAACGTTGAGCCGCAAATAAAACTCATACATAGTTAACCCTCACAATTTTATTGCCTCCAATTCAACGTATCAAAAGGCGAAGTCGTTAGTGCTGAATTATTCATAAACAAAGGCCACGACTTGGCGAAAGAAAGAGAGAGATGGGACTTATTCATTATAGATAATATAACTGCATTAAAGATCGGGGGACATGACAAACCATCTAAATAAGGGCCGGCGTAGACTTGCTACTGAACGCGCACGATCTCCTAAATATTCGTATTGGACAGGTAGGGCTGGTGGATTAAGAAAATGTGTAATAGGTCTGGTGATAAACCTTTATTCCTAATATTGGATATTTACTCCTAATATTGGTTACTTAAAGTTCAACTGAATTATCAATAAAATACTTTTAATATTTTATCGGTTAATACAATTAATTTCAGATTAGAATAACATAGGATTCCATTACTTAAGATAAGATAAGATTCTTTATATACATAATAGGTTTTACAAAGTGTATCTTAATGTTTATTTTATATATATTTAATGGTCCAAAGATATTGTTTATTTACTGAAGGGTGGAAAGTATCTTTTTTTTAATGACATCATATTTTTCATTATTTTATTCAAATCAATTTGAATTGTAATATTAGTTTGTGAAGATTTGTCACAATCAAATGCCGTCTAAGTTAAATCATCAAAACTGATAATGTCATTTACATTGGAACACGACGTATATTGCATGACGATAAATTAAAAGTATTCCATAGCGATACTTGCTAACAACTCGTACACATTACCACAGGCTGAACTAATTAAAGGCACACCCGCGAAATGCATTCTCCCCGCAGCCCTAGGCCACCGATACATAAGAGATGCATGAGCGCGATAACCAATTTGTTGGCTCGCCCGCGATGGCCGTCGACCGATATGGTAATCGACGGTCGCGCGTGTACGCCCGCCCTTAGGCCTTGTGGTAGGTCAGTTTGTCTTGAATATTTTAGTACACCAGTGTTCAAGGCGAGGGGTTAATATTGAAATTGTTTTTTAATTGTTGGACACTGACTGCGGGATTGGCTCAATTTAAAGTTACGCAACAGGCAATGGAGTGAGCTATGCTCGTGGTCTCTCTTAAGAATAAAATCAGAAATGATGTTATCCGCAAGAGTCCTTAAGTTACCGACAAAGCCCTGGAGTGGGTACCGGTCTTGGCAAGCGTAGCGTAGGACGCCCTCCGGCCCGATGGACCGACGACTTGCGAAAGGTCGCTGGTGGAGACTTTTTGTTTTTGTTTAGTGTTTTTTTACAAATATACAAGTTTCACGTGGTGGTAATTGATATCTCTACTCACGGACACTCGTTACTCCATAGAAGTTTTGAGCTACTTATAAAGGGGTAATTTTAGGCATCCGGAAAACTGACTTACTCGATATCATACAGCTTATGCGTTTTTTCACGCCGGTTTTCCGTAGTATTACGAAACCAAGATTCAAACTTAAAATATTTTTAAATTGCTACAATAAATAAATGCATCATTGCAGTATTAAAAATAACATAATCTGATACAAATTATCCACAACTCACAAGTCAAACTCCTCAAAATTCCAATTCAAACTCACCAACGTCTCGAATTAATGACCCTAAATCAGTCAAACGTTGGGAATCACGTCGCCGGGTCCCTTTGGTCTTAACCGTTGTGTCAATACCAGACGTCTTGCGTCTTGGGCGTGCTGATGCAGCAGGGGCCGGAGTGACCACCCCCTGGCGGGGGTCACGTAGGCCGGACAGTGGCCTGCGGAATACTAATTATCAATTATATGGACTTGGCAGACTGAAGGTTTTTAGCTCTTTGAGGCTATGTTTCTGTTATGTGAAGTTTGGATGATTTAAAATTGGGTGAAAGAAATATTAGAAAGATACTAGATAAATTAGTAGAAAGGTACTCAAAAAATTTAAAATACTTTTGGACTATTTTGTACCTACTTTAATGGATGGATTCGAAATCAAAAGGTTTTGCAACACGCACAACCTTTGGATCTCTTCGCAGGCGTTTCCTCAAGATGTTTTCCTTCACGTAAGAGCGTCGGATAACGTACATATTACGAAAATTCGAAAACACATTGGTACGTGGCGGGATTTGAACCTCAACCCTTCCAGTAGGAGGGTAACAGTCCACACCATTGAACCACCGAAGCTCTGATTGATGGTATCAAGCATTCAAACTTAAATATCAAAACACCACAAAACTAATTATTATGTTGGTATAATGTGATACCATCGGTATTTTTTTAAAAGATAAACCATATATTGAGTTTCTTTCTTCCAACAACATTCCGAACCAGTGGTAGAATCTCATTGAACATTCATAGTGTTAGGCCGACCCCCTAAACTACTTAGGCCGACTTACTAGATGGACTGATGACCTGGTTAAGGTGTCGGGTAGGATATTGATATCAACTGCTTGGGATCGATCCGCGTGGAGTTAAAAGGGGAGGTGGTATACTCGATACTGAGTCGTGTAAGTTGTTACCACCGCAGTGCCAGATATCGTCCCGTGAAACAGGAGTGTTATGCACTTTTGTGTTTCGTAATAAAAGCACTGTAGCTAGTGAAATTACCAGTATAAGAGACCTTATATCTGTTGTCTCAGGCATCGATGGGTGATAATAACTGTTTATAAGTTTTGGGTCTCAATCAATGCCGCTCTGTCATGGTCAGGCGTATCACTTACCATCAGGTGAAGCATCCTTACCGTCCTGTACACTTATTGCATAAAAATGCCTTCGTTTAGGCCTGTTATGTTATGATGACGATGAAGTTTATGGACTAAATTGAAAAATGTGTTCTGATTTTTTGACTTGAATAGAGTTTTGAATTAATACCGTGCTTTGATTTCCCTCAAGCTAAGGTCATCCAAGGTCAATAATTCGAAACAAATGACGCGTTAAATTAATCGCATAAAAACGCCACGGCACAACTCTATCTGGATCTAATTCGACATAAAAACAGACAATGGGTCGTCCAATAAATTTGTCAAGGCGGATTAAAGAACAAAGATTCCGCCTGACGCGATGATGGATGAACGAGGTGGTAGACGCGACACCGAATTATGAACAGGACTTCTGGAAATTACAATGTTTTTATTGTTTCCGTTCGATAACAGATTTGTGTTATTATAGGGCATAAAAGATTTGTTTCAAGTATTAAATGATTAGGTTGAGAAAGTTATAGATAAATATCCACTGACATTCACACAGCGCCATCTAGCCCCAAGTTGAGCGTGAAGCTTGTATTACGGGGACTAAACAAATGATAAACATACTTGTATTTGTTTGTACGTGTATTCAGTTGGAAAGCTATTTATAAAAGCTCGTCAACATCCCATCCATACTTACCTAAAACTTACAGATTATGCGTGACCTAAACTATTTGGCTGAATTAAGTTTACATAAACGTATAAGAAAATATGCGTTATATTTACTTTTAGCATAAATATCGGCTTAAGAAGAAGTTTAAATAAAGTTTACAGTGAATTAGGCTAATATTGCACTGTCACACTATGATCCGAGTCGTCACTAATTAATAAGCCTGCATCCCATCTTTTGTTTTGAATGAGAAATCTCTAACAACCGGGATTTAGTTTCGATTCTATTTAAATCGCTCGTTAGATCGTCTTTTTGCCTCCTTTCCGGCCTTTCGACGCCATATTATAAACTATGTCGTTTTTTGAAACTTTTTTTGCCCTCGAAATTTATAATTTCACGGGATAAAAGAGTTGGTTAGCCGGCGCCATAGTTTTTCAATTGGCACCGTGATTTTTGACGTTTCTGATTGAGTGCAGTCGTTTGTTATGGGCTTCCGTTTTAAGCGGTTTTGAGTTAATAATTTATACAGTTATATTGATAAATACTATATAACGACGTTTTTCATTGAAAGTCAAGTGAAACTCAAATTCCATTAATATTAAATGAATGTCATAACACCAAAAAAAACTAAAAAGAAATTTAAATTAGAACTCATATGAACGAATACAAAACAGTACCAACAATTAAAAAATATATTTTTGTATTTGAAAATAAAAACCTAGCTTCATTGATTTTGGACTGTAGAGAAAAGAAGAAATCTCGAAAAGCAGTATTTATTGTTGGTACACAAATGTCCCCAAAATAATAAGCAATAGGACAAGAAACTACAATAACCTTTCATATTGTATAGAGCAATACATTTCAGGTAACCTTGGTATGGACAGTAAAACAACGTTAGCAAAATTTAAAACGAGATTTCCCTATAGAGAGAGAGACCTATAAATAACAATTAATATATCAAATATAATAATACTACACCATTGTTAATTATATTAAACGATTATAATTCATTAGAACATATTAAACATTTTATCATGATTTATAATTTTTTGTTATGGTAAACCCAATGATATGGAAACTCCATACGAATGGGTTTCAATAATCAAATTATGCTACGAAATAGTATTCGAGAAAGTGTGCAAGAAATATGCATACATTTGTAATAAAATTGATTATAAAACTTTATTAGGGTTAAGTGTTGTTGGACAGTCGTTAACCCTATTTTAATTATTTCTTAAGAGAGTGTCAGGTGAATATTTGTTTTTATATGCATTAAAATGTGCTATATCGGATCTGTTTGGATGTTTTACGGCCCAGTGTTTAGAATAACATTAAAAGTCCGTCAAAAGAATTTTACGACATTTTTATGGGCCGAAATCGGATATAGTGTGTCTTTTTAACGATTACCAATGATTTTTATACGTTGTTTTTTATGTTCCGTAACTGAGATTAATTTTCATTGTTGCTTTGTTGTTATCTGTGAGAGACTTTTTATATTGATAGAATCTTTGATTATGATACTAGCGTGTTGGCGTCAATTGGGGTTTTTAATGCGTGGTTGTTTAAGAAAGTATTCTCATTTCTCAAAACCATTACGCTCAAATGCATACATCCCTATATATCATTGCAAATCAGTCTAGCATTACAAAGGGCTTAGTACTCACGCGTTAATACTTGCTCACTCATTGCTTGCGTCGGCTACATCTCCGTAAGAAAGCATGCATACATCGAGCACCTCGTGTATATCCGACTTTACGTACATGACTCGAGGAGGTCCTCGCGTAAACACATGGATATATATTTATTGCTTGTTGTTAGACGTTTAACAGATCGTATTTTGACGTGGTTTATCGTGGTGGACGCGTCAATCCGACGCGTTTCTGTGGCCCGGTAATTTACGGCGGTGCGTGCTCTATAAAAAACGTGGTGTGTTTCGATTACAATATGGTTATTGTGTTACTTCATTGATGCAATGGTTTTTGATATGGATTATATATTAATAAATAAGTCAAATATTTTTATATGACTGACATTAGCAATTAAGTGTATGAACGGTGTTAATTTTGTGTGGTGTCAAAATTAATTATTATCTACCTGACCTTAGCTTCGATGTCCAGCAGTGGACTGCGATAGGTTGAATAGATAGATTACCTTAGATGAGAACCTAATTCTAGGGAAGAGCTCATTATTAGTTGAAGGTTTCTATATGTGATAGCGACTAGTTACTTGGGTATTTTAAGTAGCCAATAATACAATAAATCCATTCATTGGATAAGTATATAGATGTCAATTATTTTGTGAAAATTGTCTCTTTTCAACCTTTTGCAGTCCACTGCTGGACACAGGTCTTCCCTATTTTGCGCCAGATTGCTCCCCAACAAGCCTCCACCTGCAAATTGTACTAAATTAAAATACAGTCATTCAACTTAATTTAAATTTATGAAGTCACACCTTACCTCAGATGCAATATAAAAGCTACGACGACGATTGGTGTAATGGTTGAGACGTCGGCTACTACACCAAGGGTTCCGGGTTCGATCCCCGGGCAGTACAAATATTTGTGTGCACGAACGTGTCTATTTGTATTGGTCTGGGTGTTTCTATGTATAATATGTATGTAAAAAAGTATATAAGTATATTTATCTGTTGTTTAGTACCCATACTACAGTATTCACGTTAAACTTGGAAAGTGCTTGGATAGATAGTTGGCTAGATGGCGCTGTGTGAATGTCAGTGGATATTTATTCATTTAAAAGCTTAAGCGTAAGCCAATGCATCAGAAGCGAACCTCGCAGAAATACTTGACCAATGACTCGCACGAACAAAGATCGTAACTTATCAATCAATCGGGCCACGGATGCGATAAAAACAAACAGCGGAGGCGGCAACAAGGATCCACACTCAACTCTTATTGATGGAAACATTCCTAATGCCGTTTAGATAGCGGACTGGCGTTGACACATTATTACGGCGAACGGATGACCGGTGCGTTTTATTTTTTAACATACGCTCAAGTTTCCAAGCTCTATGGTATGCAATTGATATTGGGAATGATGGTGATTCGATTTTTGTTTTGGATAAATCTTTGAGAATAGATTCTATAAATACAAATACGTTTGTTAAGTAACATTTCATGTAAGAAGATGGCGAAAATAAATGGAAAAATAAAGCTTTAGTCTCCCATTTTTCAAAAGATGTTTTAATGCAATCAAACTGAATAATTATGAAACAGAACTATACTATCCAAGTACTTTCCAACATTTCATGATTCTACGCAGGCTGATGCATTAAAAAATTCAAATAAAATCTTTAGCCCTACAAATCGATTAATAAACTCAAAATTAGAACATACGTGTAGCTAGTTAGAATATTCATACTTCATATACGTTTTCAAATTTTCATATACGTAAATTTGAAAACAGGAACTCCATTTCGAAATTAAAAAAATATAATTAACAGCAGAAAACTTTTATCCCAAGGAACCGTTTGTAACGTCTTGAACTATCAATTGAACGAATCTATAGTTGCGTGGGCTAGGGTGACAAAGCGTCGCATGTCGACTGCCAATGCGGTCGGGACACGCCCGACACCGTGTTCACACCATCAGATACGGTTGCTTTATGGCATCAGGGAACCGCCATTAGTGCGCTCACAGATTGCCTAATTAGAACCGCTGGAATCCGCCGCCGACCGGTCCTGGATAGTAAAGAGTCTAGATTGTCCGGTGAAAAATGGGTTGGCGTGTTAAGTATTGTTTTCTAAGCAGGCTGTTTAAATTAAATCGGTATGTACGTAATTGTCTTTATAAGGAGATATAAAAGATATACCATATTTTATAGCAAGTATATTTAATACCTATTCTTTTAATTTAACCCTATCAACTTTGTTTAAATGGATTATTTGTAATGATTGTTGATGCATGCTCTTTTGTCCAATCCTATTTGTTTTGTACAAAAAGTTATTGAATCGTTCGCTAACTTTTTTACAAACATGTAATTAAATCATCTAACATTATTAAAAAGATATCTTATCACTAGTAATATGTGCGAAGTAATAGTAATAGTCTTGGCACGGAACTAAAATAATTGACAATTGTCGAGTCAGTATGTCTACATTATCGAAAGATATCTCCAATATTGTCCCCTGCACTCAAAGCATCGTACAAATTATTTTGGTCGTTTCCCGTAATCACCGAATGTATATTGATGTTCCCGATCGATGCCTGACTATCGATGTCCTATAATATATCATATATTGTAGAAATTACTTTGAACATACAATATTTTGATATGTATGGGTTCAGAGGAGGAGATAATTTGCAATGATTATATTTAACCTCAATAATACTGTATATTTCTATATACATACATGGTTACATTTTTAAGTCGTTAAAGGTAATGTTTGCCAAATTAAACCAATGATTTATCTTTAATACCACTTGAATACATTAAACTATGTACATTTTAAATTATTTGTGTTCAGTGCTCCCAAACTGGGCCCATTCAGAAAACATTCGAAATAATCGGATTGTATTGACTTCTTAATACGAAGTCGATGAACTCATTTCCGAGAGAGCCAATCGATTGTAAAAGTATCGATAGCAGGGCAGCACTAACTCTCACACGTAACACATGGACAAAGCGCCTTATGTACACGCCCATAAAAACATCTTATCCGCGCCACAATAACATTATCGTTGAAATATTGTTACAATTTCCTTGATCTGTAAAATAAAATCTTCCCTCTTGACGTTTGTTTAAATTTATGCTCGCGCACAGAGCAAGGCTGTCGTAAACTTGAGGACGTTATGTCCTTTGATAAGTACCATGTAGGTGCGGACCGTCTCTGTGACAGTTTTATTATGGACACCCTACAAATTCACGGTTCGCTTTCGCGTTTTATAACCATCGTCACACGTCGCCTGCGAGTTATTAAGATGGCCCGAAACCAGTCACCGGATGGCGCTTGGTTTTAATAAAAACCTTATATAATTTAACGTACTAACAACAATGAGTTGAGTTCCTCTAGTATTTATTGATAAGTTTTGTATGGTAAGCAACCTAACTATAAACCCTTTTGATGGAATCGTGCTATCGTACAAAACCAAAAAGCCACTGACTCGAAAAGTATGTTTCAAATTTGCCTGGCTATTGACATTATTCTATTCTACAAATAAATTGTATTTCAAATTGTAATTCAACAAATTAAAATAGTGCTGTTGGAATTCCGAATAAAATAAATTCATATTTATTCTTGATTTGATAATTAATTATCCCAGCTAAAATTTTCTTTGCTATTAAATTCTGCTAATAGTCCTCAAAAGTAGGTAAATTTCAAAAACTCGATGGAAACAGATCACGTTCCCGGATCCGGTTCCCCACAAACCCTGAAAGGGTTCTATCATCAAGACCTCACGACCTACTCGCGACGTACGACGCGCGACACGATCGCATCAATCATCGACGCGGTGTGGCCCCGACTAGTGCTGCTCACTATCTATACTATCTATACTATGACTTATCAAATACCCGACAACCGGATTACGAATTTCGCGGGAAATCATCACTTTGTACGATTTTTTTCTTGTTAGGACACTGTAGGCTAAATCGTTTTTTGTCCAAAAACTACTAAGATGATTTGTACATCTCGGCCCGTAAGCTTTCGTTTCGGACCCTTACTTTTACTTGACGACCCATTTTTTTTCATGCATATGAATTTACGCTACGCCAAAATAACATTTTTTTAAATGTTTGTCTGTGTTTGCGTTATTCCGGTAATGTCTGAGATACGGACAAATTTGGACAGACTTTTTTGCAGGTACACTTATTAATAGGAACAATCACATTATTTTTTCGAAACCCTTTTTATATACATATGTAAGATTACCGCGCGACGCTCGCTCCCATGAGCTGCACGTTAAGGACATTAACGGAACTTAGTTATGTTTTTGCTGCATATATTCTTATACCTGATGTAATCGCAAGCACAGCTGTAGAATATAGATATTTTAAGTTCTATCGATTAGACTATCGATAATACGCACCACTGCCCAATCGGCTGTGGCCTAAATATGAACAGAATTTAATACACAAATGCAAAACCTTATTCATTCTTTTACGCAACGAGAGGTAACTATATTTAAGCGATAGATCAATGTCTAGTAGCTACCCCGCAGTGCCAGGATTGGCCTTAAAAAGGAGTCTGCACCTTCTGTTTCATCTGTTGTCTCGCAGGTGCAGCGCAGTGCCGCATAATATGAGAATAATAACCGTGATATCAGTTGTGGTTCCTCTAATGCGCTTGTCATGTCTGCGTATCACTTACCATCAGTGAACTCCAGACCGTCTGCTACACTATACATAAAAAATAAAAAACTATTATCTCGCTACAAGTTAGATTTGTCTGTTTAGCCGACTTCTTGACGACTACACCAAATAGGTCATCCCATTAAAAGTAAAAGCCCAAATATACGTTTTATAAAATTTTGTCTTTAAGTTTTCAAGTTCAAATACTAAGATAATATAACGATATCATAGCTGTTCCAAAATTACTTTCTATAAAAATAGAATAACTGTTTATCTTAATATCAACGATTGTAACACTAACAGCTTCCACCCTTATACATTAGCGTTAAATGGACAGACAAACACACAAGTTTTTTATTTCAACATATCACCTCCTGCGTATTACTAAGAAATATCCTTTTTCAGCACGTCACACCAACAATCATCTCTTTATCAAAATAAAAAAGCTGTCATCCTTATATAGTTTTGGTTCTAGAGCTTTAAATTTCTCCAACTCGGCAATTAAGTAAACTCCATATAATTAAGCAAATGATAGATAGATATTCAAACATGGCGACATTTGATAGTTTTCAATATATTAGAAACACTACGAATTTGTCTCCATTTTTCTCGTTTTTGTATTAGAAATATAAGCATGTTTGATAGTGTTTACAGAAAGTTAAATCCGCACTTGAACACAGAAAGTTATGTTATGGCATCATTATTCTAAAACAAACTATGATTACAAGTCAAAAATAAAATATTTATTATTCTGTTAGTACACTCAAAATCACTGGATTCAATTTAGAAAACTTGTTTAACTACTTGCGCTAAATTTAATTCAAATTCACGCTATTTGTACTATTTCTCAATTAAATTCATAAAGCACTGTAAAAAGTATCTCCTATTAATTAAGCGTCGTTTTTATGAACCAAGAGATTTACAAAGGGTTTAGATCACAGTTTTTATGAACACACATCAAACTGCAATACTGCATCCAGAATACCATTTGCAAATTATAAATACATCATATAACCGTCGATAATTCAAGTAACGCAAAATACTCCGAACGCTAATC
>PQWD01001699.1:0-73909 GCA_019425675.1 Leucinodes orbonalis
TCTTAAACCTATCGCAGTGCACTGCTGGACATAGGTCTCCCCATTTTGCGCCAGACATCCCGGTCCTCCGATTTTCTCATCCAGCTTCACCAGCGACCTTTCGCAAGTCGTCGGTCCATCGGCCGGAGGGCCGAAATGCCATTTATAAATGAAAATTTATTCCTGAATCTTAAATTTTCGTATTTTTTATTATTAATATTGTCTAAGCATATATCGACCTTGTCGTAAGCATTGTATATTTGCCCATGAACCATTTTATTAGTCGAATAAGCTATTCGCTGCCCGCTACGCAATGAATATAGCTGCTTAGAATAGAACGAAAAAATAAACCTATCCTATTTCTTTCATTCCTTAAATGCCAAAATATTCGGTAGATAAGTTTCCAAGATTACTTCACAAAATTAAAATTTGGCACTAATATTAAATTGTATACAGGATCGTATATATTTTATCATCGATTCTCTCATGACCATGAGTCTTTTGGTTTATAGTACTTATCGGAAACAAGTTGTGCAACATTCGCAGCTGAAAGGTTTGTGGTGTGCGCGAGCGTGTTTGTAATCAAACGAATTTGTTTTCAATCAGCGCATTGCGCAAGCGCAGCGGTGTACACTAAACAACTAAATATGTGAACGATCCCATTTATTGTTTACCACTTATTGGGCAGACGTGTTTGAAATTGCAGCACTGGTTTTAAAGATATCAGAGTAGTTTTATTAGTCATCCAAATACCCGTGTTTGACGTCAGGCAAGACGAGTTACTGTGTTTGTGATATTGTCGTTTTAGGTATAAAAGAACCACGTTCATAGGACAACAATGAGCGTTGGGTTGCGCGTATTGAGTGAGGTTACCGGAGGCCTTAAAGCCCTTCCACTGTTCCTATTAGTCTGTTTGGCTCTTTTTATAAAGTCCGGTAACATTTCAAATGGTTATAAAAATACAAAAAGAGATAAGAGAGAAAATGTGTTTATTTATTATAAAAGTACAAAACTCAGGATTTTATTTCTTAAAAATAACGTCGTCCAAATGTGTCCCTTCTTTAGTTTGGCACTCCTGCAACCTAGAGCGAAAATTTTCCATCACCGCCCGACAAGTATTTGGAGAAATTTTCTGAATATACTCGCGTATATTTTCTTTTAATTCTTCATGTTATTAAAAACTTTATTTTTGAGGTATCCCCAAACAAAAAAGTATAAGGTGATTAGGCCTTAGTGGTCCACACGGGCCCAATGCGGATTGGACGACTTCAAACAAAACTTTCGAATCTCTTCGCAGGCGTGCATGAAGGTTTCCTCACGATTTTTCCTTCACCGTAAGAGCGTCGGATAACGTACATATATTTTCGAAAATTCGAAAACAGTTGTCTCACTTTTGTTATATAAGTGTATAGGACGGTCAGGACGCTCACTTGATGGTAAGTGTTACTCCTAACCATGAGAGAACGGTATTGAAGTAGACCAACAACTGATAGAAAGTTATTATCCACCATCAATGCCGCAGTACGCCCGTTACCCTAGACAACAGATATTAGGTCTCTTATACCCGGTATTTTCACTAGCTACAGTGCCCTCATCCCGAAACAAAAGTGCCACACACTCCTATTTCACAGGACGATATCTGGCACTATGGTAGTATCTACCTAGACGACTCATTATCGAGTCTACTACGTAGTAAACTTTTCGATCGTGAACCGGTCGTGCTGCCTCAACGTGATTGAGTTCTCCATATTGAGTGATATTTCGATTTTATTTACCGCACGTTACTACAGTGGTCAGCAGTTTCACATTCACAGCAATAAATCTACATTGTCTTGTTTATTTTTGACTGGAATAGGTTCGTGTTTTATACTGATGACATTTAGGATGGCGCACGCGTGTCTAGAAACTGGTATTTACGCTAGATTTAAAGATATCATTGTTGTACTTTTCGAAGACAGGCTCTGGGACTTAATTTTCCACAACCTAGAATTTTTTATGTACTTTTAAAATCTGGGTGTCATTAAAAGGTATATTAGCTACACTATAATATCACTCAGTTTTAAAGGCGAAAGTTTAAGTGTGGGTGTGTGTTTGTTACTTCTTCATGTCTAAACGACAGAAGAGATTTATATTTGATATGGAGTTAACACACACCCTGCATTAACCCAAAGGGTAAGTTTTACTGCGGGAAAATATTTAATACCATGGTTTACCCCAAGGGGCAAAGCTATAATAATACTAGGATCAAAATGCTGTAAGACAAAGGTCTCCCTTTACTTTCATCAATAGCGTCAGACTAACTAACCGCGATGGTTCAATGTGTTTCTCGCTTGTGTCGAATGTGTCGCTCGTTTCGATTGCTTTTCAGCAGGATGTATTTAGTAGGTACCTATATTTTTAAGCAAACAAACTAACAGCTCCTCATCATCAGCTCATTTAACCGTCCCCACCGAGGGACACGAACCTACCTGTACCTGGGTATGATTAACAGCTCTATATATTATAGATGTGGTGTTGAATCCATATATGCAATTAAGTAGTGCATACCCTGTACGTCCAGACAACCCGGAAAATCGTTTAGATATTAAATGATTACTTATTAGCCCATTTTCCTCTTCAGATTTGAAACCATAGGCGATCTGCTGTGCAGGCAGCACTCAATTTGACAAAAAAAATAATTAATGTTTTTTTACGATAAGTGTCACTCACTTTGCATCCCACTTATAATCTCTGTGCACGACACTGACTGATGGTGGTTACAATCATCACCACCATCAGCCTATAACGGCTCCCTGCAGGGCACAAGCCTTTCCACATACCATAGCTATTGGAAGACTGCACATGTCCAATACCATACCAGAGGGCATAGATATGTGTTATATACCTTTCATGCCCGAGGCGAGACTAGTATATTAATTAATAAGACTTGCTCTCACAAAGGCGTCGTACGTCTCACGTAGGCACATGGGCGTCGGTGGCTCAATGGTGAAGACTGTCGCCTTCCTACTGGGAGGGCTGAGGTTCAAAATCCCGACACGTACCAATGTGTTTTCGAATTTTCGAAAATATATGTACGTTATCCGACGCTCTTACGGTGAAGGAAAACATCGTGAGGAAACCTTCATGCACGCCTGCGAAGAGATTCGAGGTTGGTGTGAAGTCGTCCAATCCGCACTGGCCCGCGTGGACGACTAAATCAAAATCAAAATCAAATCATTTATTTGCATAACGAATGTTAATCTTATACAGGTAGTCAGTATTACATGAGGTCACATGTCGTTATACCGGTCACTGTGTGCGGTGTGCAAATATTTATATTACATTAATAATTAATAATTACGATATTCATTACTAATTTATATAAATAAGTTCAATACAATAAATGGAATGAAAATGTCAAATGTAAATAATGATAACACAAAATAAAAATGTCAAAAGGCTGCCGATTTAAATATTCCATCAGACTATAAAAACAATTGTCAAGAAGCCAAGCATTTAATTTGTTTTTAAAAAGACGAAGTGGCAGGGTTTTAAACTCATCAGGCAGTTTATTGAATATTTTTATTGCCATGGGGAACATATTGTTTTGATAAAAGTTGAGTTGCATTTAGGAAAATATACTCGACTTGCATGTCTTGTACGAGTTGAGAAAGTTGCAGCATGAGTCTTAAAATAGTTAGAAATTGTCTAACGAACATACATATTTCACGTATATACATGCAAGGCAACGGAGTACTGTAGTTTCTGGAATAATGGTTTACAACTTTCCAGAAACAGGCACCACATACTAACTAACTAACTAAGGCCTAATCACCCTATACGGGTAGGCTCGTGCCCCTCGGTGGGGACGTTAATGAGCTGATGATGATGATGATGATGCTCTCACATAATGCTAGATTAACGAGCTTGTAAGAGTATTGTATACGTATGTTAGATTTATTTATGTGCTCAAGTTTATTTGCTATACTAGCTATCGTTATATAAACTTTATTAACCAACAGCCTCAATAAAGCCGCGTCCACGACTAATGGAACTATAAAACTCCCTATAAAGTTGTTTACTTCATAACTTTCTACTATATAAGAGATACAGTACACATTCGGAAATAAATATATAGCTACTGAACAACACTGTTTCGATTCAATCACTTATCCAAACAGTTTAGCCTAAGCATCATGTCTGCTAAACCTTACTATTTCTATTTCATTTTACGTCCCCACCGGGCACGAGCCTACCCGTATAGGGTGTACAGGCTTTAGTCTCGTGGGCCCAGTGCGGATTGGCCGACTTCACGCACAACTTTTGAATCCCTTCATAGGTGCGTAATTATAAATCTGCTGACATTATATTTTTAAATTTGCTTTTTTTTTTTTTTTTTTCGGAATGACTTATTGCTGTTGGCCGCAGGTGGCCTTCACAGCTTCACCGGACAATTGGCGAGCGCAGATGGCTCTCAGCCCAAAAATTTATGCAACGGGCCTAAGGGTGTCCCAGAGTGGGACGCGAACCTCGGCTTAGGGCGTTGCTGCTGGGGGAGGGCTAGGTAACCTAGTATACTTGGGGAGAAAAACGACGGGCACGTGCCGGTATCGTGAATAGGGACTGGTCGAACCTACAGGGATTCGCGGCGAAGGCCCCCGCCGGCGGGGACGGAATCTCGGTCTTTATGTGTTACGTGTGTTCTGAAGCAATTGAGATGCTTTACGCTTTGTCTGTCGCAATGGCAACAGTGATCGGAATTCGGATCAAAACTTTGAAATTTGCATTCCAGTACATAGGCAATTTATATTAAAAGGGAGCGAGTCATCAAATATCTTCTAGGTATAGGTGACTATAGGTCTGTATTAACCTAAATAGCCTCCAAAGCTCAAACAATAATAATAGGCAGTTGATTGTTTATCTAAGACATAGGCAGATTAACCTATTCGCTAATTTGTACCAAATCTTTATGAACAAAATGCATTTGATAATAATTAATTGATTGACAGTAAAAAATAAAAAAATAACACTATACAGGAGTTGCTTGCTTTAAAAGTAGAAAGAAACAGAATTTTCTTTGGAGTGTGACTTTATTATTGGTAGTAACCTGACTTCAAAGTTTTTCATAGTTTTTTTACCTAACTTTTAATTTATATCAGTGAGAATAAATTTACCAGAGGCCTAGAACCTTGCTTTTCCATCTCCCGCTTCTAAGGTTGGCAGCCCACTGGGCCGCCCAAAGCCGCCCAATAATAAGTAGATCGCCCAAGCCAAGTTGTAGATAACCAATAATACGATAAATTTGCGTCTATGTATTTTGGTCTCAAAGCCAATTAAGGCGAAGCCGCGGGATCGAATTAATAACGAATACACGCGCTGATGGGCTCACGTGAAACCGGATCCGGCCCGGATACGGTTACCGTATATCATCGGTATGATCTGATAGGTTGCGGCGGGAAACTGCCTTCTCTTGTATCATGATAAAATATTATACATCAGTAATTTGATACCAAATAACAGGTTTTACAGACCCTATTTGAGAGTGAGGTTTTTGGAAATCAATTAATTTAATTGGAAGGCTTTTGTATGTTAATATTGGAAAGAAGAAAGAAAAAACATTTATGGTACGTAATGCTCATTTTCTTTTTAACAATTCGGGACACGTCAACAAAAACCAGATGAAATTTTTCAGTAAGCTTTGATTACCTATGATGAAAGAGAGACGATGGGTTCAGTGCATGAATCTCGGAAAAACATGTCATACATTTTGAACTGAAACTTGGTCAAGTAATTCCCATTTTATAGAGTGGTTTCGGGAGACATAAGAGCGCACTTTCAATTGCCAATCGTTAAACTGGCCTAAAGCCATACTCTTCGTTCCCTCAGCTATGAGGTTCCACACTGTTCGTTATAGCCCTACCCGTAAAGGGTGTATAGCCTTAGTCGTCCACGCGGGCCCAGTGTGGGTTGGACGACTTTACGCACAACCTTTGAATCTCTTCGCAGGCGCGCTCAGGTTTCCTCACGATATCTTTCCTACACCAGGTGGTATGGTTATACCTATATCAAATGCCTTTTTGTTTGCGAACTTATACCATAAAAGAACATTGTCTTTATTGCTTATGATTGGCTGCAGAAGTCCAAGGACGCTCTAAGTAATCACGAGCGATAGTAATTAAAATCTAATTAAATAGATTCTGTCACTCTTTAACTATTTTTCCCATCCATACCCCATGCTAAATTGACCCTCTTAATCACTGACGACGAAGCGTCAAAAACGTGACTGTAACTCAATATTAGTACAGTTCGGTGAACCAAAGCTATCGATGTCGCTCAGTTCATTACAAGTCATAATCAGGCGTCCCGTTGTGGTCTCAAAGCCTGTTAGATGGGCACGGGATCCAATTAATTACTGATACGCACCGATAGACGGACGGCCGGATGCGGCCCGGATACTGTTGTTGGTTGTTTTTATATATACTTGTTAAGTACATAAGTATATCTAGCATAAGCTTCAGTCACTCACTAATCATATCAAAATATTATGCTTGTAGTTGTCGGTGGCTCAATGGTGTGGACTGTTGACTTCCGATCTGGAGGGCACATGTTCAAATCCCGCCACGTACCAATGTGTTTTCGATTTTCCAAAAGTTTATGTACTTTGTCCGACGCTCTTACGGTGAAGGAAAACATCGTGAGGAAACCTGCGAAGAGATTCAAATGTTGTACGTGAATTCGGCCATTCCGCACTGGGCCCGCTTGGACAACTAAGGCCTATATACTCTTTACGGGTAGGCTCGTGCCCTCAGTGAGGATGTTTAATGGGCTAATGATGATTATGCTTGTATCCTGGGCCAGATGGGTCGTCAGTACCACCCTATTTTACTCCGAACGAATGTCAGGTCTCTTTATCCTCGTTCCAAGACAAAAAAGTGCATAACACCTTAAATTCACGGAAAGCTATCTGGCACTGCGGTGGTACCTATTTCGATGACTCGTATCGAGTCTTATCACCTTGTTGGAACGTTCCAAATACGGCACCTACTATAATTATGCTGTATGATTAATTATTAAATGGCATCATTTACATGAGCGTCGGTGGCTCAATGGTGTGGACTGTCGCCTTCCTACCAGGAGGGCTGAGGTTCAAATCCCGACACGTACCAATGTGTTTTCGAATGTTCGAAAATATATGTACGTTATCCGACGCTCTTATGGTGAAGGAAAACATCGTGAGGAAACCTTCATGCACGCCTGCGAAGAGATTCGAAGGTTGTGTGTGAAGTCGTCCAATCCGCACTGGGCCCGCGTGGACGACTAAGGCCTAATCACCCTATACGGGTAGGCTCGTGCCCCTCGGTGGGGACGTTTAATGAGCTGATGATGATTCAAATACATTATTTCACATTATAATATATGTGTATCGATCGTTTAATTACCTTGTCATCAATAATATATATCTGCAGACATTAATATGCTAATTATACATTAGCTTTGCGGTTTCAGACTCAATTAGGGCGCCCGATTGAATTAATTGCATAGATATAAATAGAGTTATGCAAAATAGACATGCCAAATGCACACAAAGCTAGGGGTTGTGAGGGAAATCTTATAACTATTGTCTTTTAAAACATTTACCGTCATCATTTATTTAAAAAATTAAAAATATAAAATTTATTATATTCCTTACAAGAAAACAGGATATAAACAAAAACACCTTTCCCTATTGGGCATTAAAACTATGGGGGGCTCCGAAAGCCTGCCTAAACCACTTTGCCAGACGGTCGTTTGCAATTATTAAATAGAATTAGCAAGCTAATCGTCATCTTAATTAATATTATAGCTTAAAAATCCACTGAAAAAAAAGAAAGAATGCAAAATATTCATTGGCATAAACAACAAATATAATAATAACAAACAGCTGACAGGTTTATATTTTACTTATATAAAACAGTCAAAGTCAAAATTATCAGTACAACAAATCGAAATCAAATTAAATACATTCATATCACGATTAAGAGAAGGAAAAACCTATTAAAATAATAATTTGATAAAAACAAAGAAAAAGCTTTGTATATTTAAAACCCTAAAGAATAAGGCTGACCTTTATAACTTCCACGCTAATCGATCCATATCATTGAACATTCCCTGAATTTAACTAAGTTGTTCGTAACCATTTCGTAACAAAGAAATCTTATTTCAAGAAAGCCGTCTTGCAAAAAGATGCATCTCGCAACAGCTGGAGACGGTAGAAGTGGGTATAAAATGCTGGCACAAAGCGCGGGAAGTGCTCCAAGTGTCGGCCGATCGCCACGCTGCGCCGGCGCAGGATCTAGTTACGGGAGATAGGGATGCGCTGTTACACTTTAATTTTGTCGATAGCCGTCAATTTATCGATATCGAAAACCAGATACAAATGTAAATATTTTAAAATATGGGACGACGAACTTACGATAAAAGACGGAAGGTTTTGTTTTTACTTGCAGAATCACATTTTTTATCTCATTAAATGATCGGGACGGTAATTTCGGCCACTTGGTTGTAAGTGATATGCCTGACCATGACAGATGCAATGTTTTTGCTAGCTACAGTGCCCTCATCCTTGATAGTGGAAAAACACCTATTTTTCTACAATGATATCTGGCACTGCGGCGGTACCTACCTAGACGACTCAGTACCGAGTCACCTAGTCTCACATCAAAGGGTATAAGGTGATTTAGAAGTTTAACTTTTATATTTATGATTCTTTATCTATATTACTATATCTCACCAATAATTGTAAAATAACACGAATACCATCTTACTAAATAGCCCGCCGGATCAGCAAGTTGCAGTGGCAGTGGGCTGGTCACGTATGTTGCAGAACCGATGGCCATTGGAGCAGACGAGTTCTGGAGTGGGGACCGCGTCTTGGTAAGCGTGGCGTAGGACGCCCTCCGAACCGATGACTTGGGAAAGGTCGCTGGCGGAGGCTGGATGAGAAAACCGGAGAGACCGGAATATCTGGCGCAAAATGGGGGAGGTTCTACGTCCAGCAGTGGACTACGATAGGCTAAAGACAAATATATATGCACATCACTAAGCATATCAAAATATGCTTAGTGATTATTATAATGCAAATAATCGGGAAAGTATTTGGGCGTTAATGTTTGTGATAAGTATATCTGCCTAGATAACTTACATACATATATTTGCACTGATATGTATGTAAGTTTCATTCGAGTGTAATCCACTTGAATATCAACGTATTCATGTCCTGATTTTAACTTGTATATGTTAATAGTTTCAGAACATACATATGTGTATACGCCATAAAGTTTTGCGCCTTTAAAATATATTTTAGTAACAATAATTACTTAGCAACATAAATTCCTCCACGTTATGAGTATCATTCGAAGCACTGATGTTCGTTTAAATAACGCGGATTACTTAATTCACCTTTAACCGATCCTATCAGTTTATAAAGGTTACACGTGCTACTTATTTTTGAGCTAATGTGCAGACAATGAAGACTAATCTAACTTTTTATGTTACAGGGTGTACAGGACGGTCAGGACGCTCACCGGATAGTAAGTGATACGCCCCACCATGACTGAGTAGTATTGAAGGAAACCAACAACTGATATGCAGTTATTATTCTCCATCAATGGCAAACTGCTCCCGTCACCCAAGACAACAGATGTTAGGTTTCTTATAACCGGTAATTTCACTAGCTGCAGTACTCTCATCCCCAAACATAAAAGTGCATACGAGTAATACTCTATTTCACGGAATATATCTGGCACTGCGGTGATACTCGTAACTACGTAGACGACTCAGTATCGAGTCTGCCACCTAGTAACTTTTTAAAAGTCTGTTTAATATCGAAAGAAAGCTCAAACCACTTTCGATTCAGTATGTAAGTGTTCAGTACTGTATTTAAATAAAATAAAATATCACTCGTACCTGGTTGACATTTCCTACGTTTGGCCTTAGCGCTTTGCATATTTTCTTAAAATGCATACTGCAAAGGCATGCAAATTCCTTCGAGCGTTTCCAATTTAATTACAAATGCTTTCAAGAAACAAATATACAATAGACAATTTGGTCAAGATCGCATCATCCTTTTTCATTATCATTAGCATAAAAGAGGTCATAAATGTCGCATAAAGCTATAATATAATATAGGTACACAATACCGAAACTAATTACTAGGTGGTAGACTCGATACCGAGTCGTCTAGGTAGGTGCCACCGCAGTGCCAGATATCATCCCGTGACACAGGAGTGTTATGCACTTTTTTGTTTCGGGATCCTAACATCTGTTGTCTCGGGTGACGGGCGCAGTGCGGTATTGATGGAGAATAATAACTGTCTATCAGTTGTTGGTCTTCTTTAATGCCGCTCTGTCATGGTCTGGCGTATCACTTACCATTAGGTGAACGTCCAGACGCCTCTACACTTATAACATGAAAAAAAAATGATTTGACTAAAATAATAAAATTTTCTTTAATCAAATAGGCAGCCTTACTACAAATGTGTTAGGAAAATAAAACAGATTAAAGTAAAGAAGTAATACAAACTTAATACGTTTGAAGATATTACACTCAACAACTTTTCCCTTGAGCAAGAGTCAACCTACTTTAGCGTATAAACTTGTATCACTTTTAAATAAAGTATCTACATAAAACTGTCCTATGACGAGTCAATATAATAATAAAAGTGATACACATAATACATACTATGTTGTATGTAGTTGTCACGATTCGCCAATTTTATGGATTATATTTCGTATTAATGAAACTAATTTTCAATACTTATTCTATTGAAAAATCATCAAAACATCATGAGAAAACGAATACTTGTATAAGTTTTTTTACGCTTAATGTAATACTAGCTTTTGCATGCGGTTCCTGGTTATTTTATGGAAGTGGGTTAGAATTAGATAAAATGTTGCCTATGTCCGTCTCCAGGTTCCATATACCGCCATAGGAAATTTAATTAAAATCCATTCTGCCGTTTAGTAGCAACAATCAAACAGACAGTTACTTTCGCAATATATAATATCGATACATAAACTTTCCGAACACTATGTTTAATACATATCGATACATACGGTTGGAAACCGTGCCTCCCTAGAGCCCTCAACCCCGCCACACGTACAGATCCTATTACGAAAACTTAATACGAAGAACATAATCTAAGATTGCTGTGGGCACTCTCGGCCGACACACTCATGTTACATGTATTCAATTAACTTTTTGTCAGCACAGGAAGAGTATGGGTTAATCTGTAATACGTATTTGAGAAAAGCACTCTTTTTATACAACTTCAAAGTACTTCTCACTGGCTCTTTGAAGTTAAATTATGTTTTGTCTTAATTAAATGTTAATTCGCATGAGTAACAAGAACTGGGCACTTATGTATTTCTTATCAAGTATACTCTTGGGTAAGCTCGCTAGATTAGAAAATTCTTCATATTTATTCAATCATTAAAATTTCCTTAGGTGTTTATTGTCAGTCTATTCGATTGCGTCAGTATTAATAATCAGTAATTAATAATAAAAACAATCGACCTTTGTTAATTATTGTTTGGTAAAATAATGCGAACAAGATTGGACTCGGACAATTTGTCAATATAAATACATTACCGAAATAACTATCTGAATACCTACATTTTTTATCACAAATGTCGTGAAGCAGCGGAAGCCGGCGACACTGTGCAACGTACGCAACATTGGGTCCCTTTTAATGGGAGTTTATCGGAGGGACGTCTGCATGACATAACCTCCGACGAGCGTCTTTGTAGTCAGCTGTTTGACATTCGGGCGGTGACGCGCCCCCGGCGGCGCAGACAGTGCGGGCGCGCGATCGATGCGGCGCGCCGGCGTCAGGGGGCCGGGGGCCGCCGGGGGAGGGGGCGCGCGGGGCGCGGGGTGCGCAGGCGCGAGCTCCGCGCCAGTCTCGCGCTCGCCGCCACCACGCGCGCTCGTCCGCGCGCCTCCACCGCAACACAATCAGCTGATCGGCGCGCGCCCCGCGGCGCACATGCCGTGAGGCCGCGCCCGCCATGACGGGCTACGCCCGCGGCGAGGCCGACTTCGCCGCCGCCGACCGCTTCCGCCGGGACGCGCGGCCCGCCTCGCTCGCCCCCAAGGACTACTCGGTGCCTTTACACGTAGACTGCAGTATCGAATACGAGCTTCCCGACTGTGCCAAGCCGCCGCAGGGCGTCAAGATCGAGCCGCTGCTCATGATCCACCCGTCGCACTTCCGGAGGCTGGAGAGCCTGCGGCGCGTGCCGTTCGTGAACAACCTCCCGCGCGCGGCAGCGGCTGTGGCGGCGGTGGCGGGCGCGGCGGCGGTGACCCCGGCGCGCGCGGCGCGGCGCCCCCGGTGCTGCCGCGCCGCGCCCGCGCCGCCGGCGCCGCCGCCGCAGCCGCAGCCCGCGCAGCGCCAGCGCCCGCGCCCGCCGCCCGACGCCGCGCCCAAGCCGCGCGCGCGCCTCAAGCCGCACCCCTACCTGCCCGACGCGCTCCACTGTGATATCGCCCGGCTGCCGCCCGCCGCGCCCTACGACCGCTTCGACAAGCGCGCGCTGCAGCAGCTGCCCATCTACATGTAGCCGAGCGCCCGCTCTCTGTGATGTTTCGTTGTAATTAGTTAGTGATAAGTGCCGGCGGTCCGCCGCCACGCGCCCGCGGCCGCGACGCCTCGGGCGCGGACGAACCTAATACCAAATAGTACCTATGTACGTTGATATTGTTTAAACGTTGATTTATGTGTTGTTGTACCGGACGATGACGCCGCCCGCGGCCGGCGCGCCCGCGCGCCCGCACTAGTGCATACCCACCAACGAAATATTTATTCGCAAACGCAGTAACCGACGCTTCACGATTAAATTATTGTACCGTCGCCGATTCGTTGCGTATTTCTGTATAAGATATCATATCGATAAATATATGTTCAAAATTGTATTATAATAATAATATGTACCTATAGAGTAAAAAAAATGAAAGTGAGAAAAATATTACGAATAAAACTAGTAATAGTTATGTTTTCGATTAGGTGATGAGTTCTAGAGCAGTCCCGAGCGGTAAACTAGAAACGTATCTCTACTCTCATTTTGTAAGCGGTTATGTTTGTTAAAATTATATATATAAAGAGTCCTCTGATGAATAGTCTGATTAACGAATATTCGGCATGTAAAAGTCTTTATAAAACGCTTACTTAGCATATCATAGTATTATATTGTGTCATAGTCCAATGCCAAAAATATAACTATCTTTTTACAAAAATCCCTAATGCATCGTTTTATTTATCACCACGCCCGCGGGCGATCCTAGTGCTATAGTGAGTGTGTGCCACAGTGAGCTGCCAGTGCCGGCTGGTCAGTGCGTAAGTGCCAGCTGATCAACGCGGAAGTGCTATCTGGTCAGTGCGGAAGTGCCGGCTGATCAGTGCCCAAGTGCCATGGAATGTCTTATTCTTGGATGTTGCCTTGCCGTAAGTACGCCGATTCTCTGAATGCTGAACCAAAACGCTGTAAACTTACCTAAAGTCATTGTAAACATGAAATTGACATCTGAAACGATATAATGAAATGAGGCTTCAGCCTCATTCAAATACAGTGCCACTATAACTGGATTTACAGTTAATAATCTTACAATAATTACACACAGAAAATCCGAAATCACTTGGTTCTGTTAAATGTTCTAATGTGAATCAAAATCGAAAACAAAGGTGGGAAAGGATCTTTAACTGAACTATGGTTATGTACACCGATTTGCTACTAAATGGACGCATTAGCAAATGAAATTCAAATAACACTGAATAATAATTGCAAATTTTATTCGAATGTTTCATTCACCTTATTTATAAACTGATTCGCAATAAACCTCGTGGAAACATAAATTGAAATTACTGAGACACTGTAAACGTCCAAGCAAATTTACGAGGTCCATTCAAATGTGTCAGAATTTAAACTGCTCACTAAGATGTAAACATGTACATTTATTTCTGATAAACTGCCCCATGCTCTTAATCGAGCATTGCAGTAACATTACATAAAGTTATTCCAATTGGACATTTAGTATATCGCTCTGAACAGTAAATCAAAGCCGTTAAAACAGATAATACAAATTACGGCCGAGAAGTGGTTACAATTTGACATGATTTTAATGACTGGCCTAATAATACAGTTGAGATAAAATTGTACCCAAAATATCTTGAAAATGTTGACATCAAACTAATTAAAACTCCAGAGGCGATGCTCCAGTTAAAATATTTGAGGTACACAATTCTGATAAGAGCAGATGAGCATTGGACTGATTTGAACGAAAAGAAATTGCTTTTGGAGACTTGAGTAACGTAGCTAAGGAAAATATAGCTACGAGTTGGAAGTACGAGTATAATTTGCGATGAAGTGCGATTTAATTTCATGTCTATGAGCATAGCGAAGTTGACATAATGTCACCAAGTATTATTTATTGCAATGTAAATTAAGTTGGAATTATGAGTTCGCATTTTGCGTCCTGTACGTTGTTTTGATTTTGATAACGATTGTTTTTATTTTGTTGTATGATTCAATCTCATAAAGTTTCTTATTGACTAGCCAAATTCAATTACCATAGCAATAGGTAAAGATGGAGAAACTTACTTTTTAATCGATTTACGAAACGACATGATTGAATGTGTCAGATTGATGACAAAATAATATACCAAATAGAAGTCTGTATGATAAGGCTCCAAAAAATATACTCAGATTCTATTTAAAAATATTTTTAAAATAGTAAACTGTCACATTTCACATTTTCTAAGAATACATTATCTCTTTATAACGATTATAACGAATTAATACTTAAACTACCTATTTAAATTCGAACTCGAACATCATTATTCAAATCGATCTACTGCAGATACTTTCTAATCAGCCAATCATTTTGACAATTCACTGATTATTTTAATAACTGGAACAATAACACGAAGAGTCAGCTAAAAACTAGTCGCTATTTTAACAGTTGTTATCTGATTGTTAGATCGGTATTTAACTGCGGATAATTAATACGTTTCAGTTGAGATTATATCACAATTACTATCAAGAGTTAATTACAGAGATACGACCGGACAAATCTTGCAATATTGCCCTAGGCACTTCACCATTCTTAACAATGCATGTTACAAGTGACTTTTGTTTCTTTTGTTCGATTTTTTTCTATATTGTTAGGCAGCCTCGACAGCGTTTCAAAACTATTCGGCAGACAAAAGCCCAGCAAACTCATTCATCCAATGTTTTATTTTCTCTTTGAAAGATACACAATGAGTCGTGAATAATCCACAATGACTGTTGAGAATTATTCATACCCATTCAGGGAAATAATTCTTCAGTCTGGGCCATTACAATAAAACGTTATTATAATGATTCGTTTACATTCAGACGGCGTCTTAATTAAGAGATGCGGTCTAGATAGATTTAAGTCCACGCAGCAGGGGCCTAGTGAGGTTATGCGGTGAGCGGAAAATCGACCATTACCCACTCACGAATAGTCCGAGTTGTGAGAATGTTCCATTATAAGACATCAGAGCGAGCGACGGCGTTAAATTAGCATCTACGTAATAAACACGAAATAAACATCGAGACTAATGGATGATTGCCGGCGCGCCGCCTTTCAGGCGCGTTGCTGAGACATCCATTACTCCTTCAGCCCCATGCCTCTTCATAAGATACACGATTGCATCTCGCCGTGGCAGCTTTGCGGGCCTGTATATTTTATCTTCGTTGCGACCGTAAAAACTTTATTGTTACTTTTTACCAATTCAGTTGCTCAGATCTTGGAACACAAGTTGAGCGAATTTCTAATGCATTACAGAAGTAAAACGTAATTTTAGAAAGCAAATCGTAGCTCATTTTCTTATTTTGCTAGTTTAGTGCAATAGCAATTAACTAGCTGGCCGCTGCGAAGAGCAATTTGGTCGTGGGATATACTAAATAACACACCCGTCAGATGTATACACTGAGGTAGCAGTAATCATGTAAGTTAAATTTACACGAGGCGAGGCTTTAGATAAGTAAAAAACATACTTGGGGAGTATGAAAAACGATCGCAAAATATAATGACCTCCTTCGTCGCGGTCTGATAACGGCGCGTTTACGATCTGAGTAGCAATTCCGTAATTGGTTCTTTCCTCGTCGGAGCGCACTGCCACTACTTACGGAGTAACGTTGCCGTGGACAATTTGTGTAAAGTGGAAAAACATTCCGGGAATTCGATTCCCGAAATGCGAGTATAATTTATCGTCAATATTATCTCTCGTAAAACGACAACCCAATTTATGTACGCCCGCCACCCGCCGTCATAAAACATAATATTATCGACATCGGCCCCCTCCCTAGGCGATCACGAAACTAAGCAAGCATCGGCCATTTTAAGTACCGAACTTGACAACGCGGTCCCGCTCTACTCTCCTGCGTCCCTTTCTATCCTGGCCGGCTGCACAGGCTGAGCGAGAGGGACAGCATTAAGGATCGGAACGCTTTCATGTCTCGCCTCCGGAAGGAACGTTCAGCTACATTTTAGATTATTATTATAAATAGGTTCGCGTTTCCTTTGAGCCGTCACTTGCCGATGGGTTTTTAAAAAGAGTCGTGATGGTTGAAAGTGTGGAATGGCCGGCTTTGTGTTGGTCGTTCTTTGAGATTGAAATGAGCCTGTAGGGTATGGTTAATGCATTTTTGGCAGTCAAAGCCGGCGGCGCGATGGCGGCGTGTCAGCGTGGCGCCGCGACCTACTGCGATCAGCTGATTGGCGCGCGGGGCGGGCGGCCGAGGCGCGCGGCGATGGGGGGGGGAGGGAGACACGCACACATGCGCGCTGTCAGCTGATACCCGCCAAGATAACACCGCTCTGTGTAATTAAAGGGACATGCAGCTTCAAAGCCAGGACCGCGCTATTACCGCCTGGGAATACTCTTACCGCACGGTATAACTAATCCTGGGCTCCAATAATTTTCCACGCAATTAAATAGCACCGCGCTGTAAAAGGCCAATTCGTGACGGCACATTATATAAACCTCTAATATTACGGCAATATTCTACGTGCCCGCGGCTCACGTGAACCGAGGCTGCGCCTTGAGTTTTCTATGCGTGAACTGTGCTGAATTTGACAAATAGACTGGCGAACTTCACCAGTGAACAATGGGGGCGAGAGTTCATTTGGCATAATCACCATTAGTAGAGGCTCGTTCATTGTATGCGCGGTCTCCATTAGTGGCTTAACTACTTTATTATGCGAGTTATGACGCGAAATAAATCAATTAAAATTAGCCCACGTTATTTAGGTTGGAAATACTTGGGCAGCTTGTTTGTTGAATGTGTCGGGCTTCTCTCCTCGGCTCGTGTTCAAAGAGATCGATTTTAAATATAAACTAGCGATTGCGGGAGGTTCTCGTGCACTCGAAACGAACGCGCTCTGACAGCATTACTTCTTTTTAACAAACTCTAAGTAAGATACCTTTGTAGTTTGAAGTAACTCTTTGAGATTATTAAAGAAGATACGAATTTTCAACTTTATTTCATAAGGCCATACTTTTTTTTCTTCTGTATATCTCCCCTTCTGAATGACCTTAGTAGTACCTATGTATTGTGTGTTGTTTTTATGAGTATAGGTAAATGATGTATGAATTGATTCCGTTCTTCAGGAACATTATTTAATAAATAACGTTTTTTCAAAGTATAAACTACTAGTCTATACAATAAAAAGATTTCATTATTAGTATAGAATAAAAGCGAAAGTTTTATAACTAAATTGCTTTCCTGTAATGCTATATGGTTGTTGACATAATTTAAAGCATCTGTGTCAACCGATAGATACTTACTGGACTGAGGATAACCCTGCTCTAATTTACCTGTCATTGACTGCTTTTAGTTTTATATCTGATAATATTATTGTTTAAAAAGATATGCTTGGTATTTAGAAGTTCATACAATGGAATTTCATGATGAAAAAGAAAATCTAATGTAAGTCTCATAGACTAAAGACTTGAAACGAGTGAAATTTAAAACTCCGATGCCAAGAAGCGAACGAATTTTTGATTACAAGATAACATTTATAGTTAAGGACAAAACCCTTAACAAAAGTAAATGCATTAAGTCTATCCATAGACTTAATGTCCCTAAAACACGGAATACATAACGTTCCATTTTTAAATTGACGTGTGAAAATATTTACTTATAAAATGTTGCGATAACGTATCTATCGATAAAAATCCCGTCCCTAGCCCCGGTGGAAGTTGACGTACGATAGAAAAACACGGTGCGGTGTTTGCAAACGCAGGACGGAAACTACATCGCACGTAAATGAGTTGCCAGAAACGATAACGCAGGGGAACATTAAATATGGCGATAAAGAAAGCTTTTTAGGCACGTATTTATTTGGCTTGGCAGTTTTGTTGGAACCATAAGGTTTTATATGTAGAAAATGATTTCAATTTTCTTGTGGTTATGTGGATGTTTTTCTACATAATCCGTTTAGCCTAATTTTCCTGATTTTAAAAATCTATAATCCCAGAGTTGTAAGTTTTTATTTCCCTGAATTATTAGGTAGGTTCTTTAACGTTACTAGAAGGAACTGTTGAAATTTATTCTCATAGATATTAAATGGTATTGAATTATTACTTCGCTTTGTTTAAAATAATGTGTTCAGTCGGTTCTTGTTTTTATCTTGCTAAATGTAAACCATATTCACTGATTAGCAACCGTTTGGTGGAAGTATATATTATGGTTTTTATAATATGTTAATATTTCGCCACATGTGATTCCGTTAGATGATGAAGTAACGCTTTTCCGAGGGCATCTTGCCTCAGTATGTTATTCATGAACCCAAAATCACAAACAAAAAAAAGAACTCTCACACCTATTGGAACAGGAATGAAACACTTATTTAATTTTTTTATAATTACTATATTAAAAATTGTTACAATATTTTTTTTATCACGTCCCGTACAAAAAACTACTAAGATTGTCTATTGAATCGAGACATCGTATTTCATCGTCATTGATTGTATCTAACTTTTACCTCAAACTGGTCACGTCTTACCGGTCTTACATTATGCACGAATTCCCATTAGTTACGTAGAATTTTACTGAAATGCACATTAACTTGCAAAAACATGCTATATGTTTTGTTTTTAGAGATTTGTGTTCTTGGGAAATTACCTATATTCTATATATTAATATTTATAAAAATGTTAGTAACTACAATCAATTTTGATTATAGTAACTAAATCATTATTACCTTAAAACTCTTAGCCCTGTTCAGAATGTATATGGACGATAAGAAAGCGAACATAATAAAAGTCATATTATTACTAAGTGCATGAAACATGTTTTTTGCTTTTTACCTACTTAGAGTATTTAACTAATAAAATACGTTTTATATTATATTTATTCACACACAAGTAGGAGATACAATACTGTGAAAAATATAAATTGTTTTGAATAATATTAGTTATGGTACCTACTAACTCGTGCAGAATTATTAGTCACCCATCACTACACATTAAAGTCATGTCGACTCAAGACATATTAGCCTGACATAGCATTTCCAAAGTCATTTATGATCTTGGATAAGCGTGTGTGTCATGTGGTTCGGCTACATTTCAGATAATTGAATTGGCATGTTAGTACTATGAATTTGTAGTTTCTATATTAGTTACGAAATATTCGTCATCAACAGCTCATTAAATGTCCTGTCCACCGAGGGGCACGAGCCTAACCGTATAGGGTATATAAGCCTTAGTCGTCTACGCGGGCCCAATACGGATTGACCAATGTCATGCACAACCCTTAAATCTCTTCGCAAGCGTCCGCAGGTTTCCTCACGATGTTTTCCGTCAGATTGTTGTGATTGTCAGATAAAAGTACATATAATTTCGAAAATTCGAAAGACATTGAATTGGACATTGCGGGATTTGAACCTTCACTCTCCAAATCGAAAGGCAATAGCCCACACCAATGAGCCTCCGGCGGTCTAACGAAATTTTAGTGATAACGTATCGTCGATGGACTTACTTGTTGAAGTTAGGCTGGATTAGGGCAACGAACGACAGGTAAATCTGCCGTAAAATGAGAGAGTCCTATTCCTATTACTGAACTGCGATTGTTAGAAAAATGAGCGATAGTCTCTAGTCCGCAGCAAGCGTATGCGAAAAACTATTTTATATTTCATCTTTTTTCCTAATATTAATGACTTTTGTAAATAAATATAAGACTTAATGTGAGCGGCAAGCGTAGCTTAGGATGCCCTTCGGCCCGATGGACCGACGACTTGCGAAAGGTTGCTGGTGGAGGCTGGATGAGGAAAGCAGAGGACCGGGTTGTCTGCCGCAAAATGAGGAAGACCTATGTCCAGCATTGGACTGCAATACGTTGAAAAAAGAGAGAGAGAAAAGACTACATATCAATAAGAAATATTATCTTCGGTATACATCCTTAAATTTGTTGTGTAATTTTCTACATCACCAGTGCACTTGTAATAAAGAAGTGTAACATATTCCAGATTATGGAATTTGTCAAATGGAACTAAGATTCAAAAACGTTGTCATTATAACAGTGTATAACAACCTAACTAGTACCTACTCGCGCATACGGCAGAATCATAAAATGCGTCATAGAATATTATACATTGTAGACAAGACTGCAGACAAGCTAACACTAAATTAGTTCCAGTTCAACACATGCTTATTCACTGCAGCCTTGAAGTGCCCCAAATTATAATGTTCTTGTGAATTACTCTTTTGTTCGAATCACATGTAGCAGCGATGCGTTTATCCTTTGGATAAGCTTTTATGACGTATATTGAAATAGATAAAATAAGGACACTGAATCATGTAGTAAACTTCAAGCGAAAAAAGTATTACGTATCGCAATTTTTGGAGTTGTCTGGTAAAACGTTGCATTAAATTGCAAGGTAAGAGGGGGTATTTAACCAACTTTTATGTTAACTTTTTTATTTCAATAATAAACTAGGTATATTATTATAAACTTCTACATCGACCCGCTTAATTTATGTCTTAAACGGAATCCCAGGTTTGTAATGTACATTCATTCCTGTTTCCCAAAAAAGTTCCAAAATATAACAATATTTTTAGTGTGATCATCCAGTAAGCGAAGCGTAGGCCGACCCCCAACCAGATGGACGGATGATCTGTTAAGTGTGGCGTAGCAGATGTGTCAACTGCAAGGGATCGGTCCGCGTGGAATCATTAGGAGGCCTTCGTTCAGCAGTGGACATAATTGGTGTAATGATGATGATGAATGATGATCATCCAGTAGTTCCAAAGTTCTGGAATGGTTGGTTTCGATCCACGTGAAGTACAAATATTTGGTCTGCTAATTTAGTATTGTTCTGGTGTTTCTACGTATGAAATGTAAGTATGTTTTTACAATAAATATAATTACAAATAAATAACTATGTTTATTATTTAATTTAAATATATGTACGTTATCCGACGCTCGTACGGTGAAGGAAAACATCGTGAGGAAACCATGCACGCCTGCGAAGAGATTCGAAGGTTGTGTGTGAAGTCGTCCAATCCGCACTGGGTCCGCGTGGACGACTAAGACCTAATCACCCTATACGGGTAGGCTCGTGCCCCTCGGTGGGGACGTTTGAGCTGATGATGATGTTTATTATTTAGTACCCATACGACAAACCAGCGCCTTGGTTAAATCAGGTCTAGATGGCGCTGTTGGAATGTCTGAGGATATTTAAAGATCTAATTAAACGCGCCGCGCGTCTGTTAATGTCGAAATAAATTGCCTTTTAAGGGAATCAATTCCCTTTGTTACAACTAGATTACGTATCTTTATATGATTACATATCAGCAAATAGTCTTGTACAATGCCAATCATACGACTGATGAGTACAATTGATTGCCTGTTGTTAGACCGGAGACTAGTTAAGTGGCCTGGTTATTGATGTTTGCGTATCAAACTTGTCATTGAACCCATTGCAATTATAAAAGTCTAAAATCATCAATTCATCACGGTAGATTTGTCTGATAATATCTGTCTACTCACAAAAATATGTAGGTGACGGAAGAGCGAACCCTCCTGTCACAGGACTTAATCTTCCAACTAGGCTGGTTCTTTATACTGAATAAGGAAATATAGTGATAGACTGACACATATATTTCATTTTGAGATCTAGGTAGAAGGCATATGTAGTCTAATAGTAATCATTTAATCCAGGTTGAAATGATGATTAGTTTTAACATCTACGTAGAAAAGGTATTGATGAAAATGCTTCTAAAGGACTGCCTACAAACATTACCAAACAAAGGTTTTACAGTAAATACAATTGAAAAACATTTTCAATTGTATTTACTGTCCATCAAGCCCAAACAGTAGGCTTGTTACATGCTGAGAGCCATCTGCACTTGACACTTGTATAATGTAATTGAAAAGCAATCAATAACTTACAGCGAAAGCTGTTTCGAAAAAATAGGAGTTTGTGATACATGAAATACCATACATTCGAAACCATTCAGAATGAACCATGGCGATGAAGACATCATGACGCTGATCTTCCGTGGCTACCTTCATAGAAAAACTACACACACACACATCATTACAGCGTCAAATGTTCACTGCTGAACGAAGGCCTCCCCTAATGATTTCCACGCAGACCGATCCCTAGCAATTGACATCCATCTACTACCCGCCCCATCCGTCCATCTAATTAGGAGTCAGCCTACAACGCTTCGTTTCCCGTTCCAACCGTTCCGCCCATCAGACAGCGGTAAATAAATAATAATAAATATCCACTGACATTCACACAGCGCCATCTAGCCCCATATTGAGCAGGGAGCTTGTAGTTAAGGTACTAAACTACTGATAAACATACTGAAATATTTTTTTGTAACTACATACATATTAAACATAGAAACACCCAGACCCTTACAAACATACATGTCCATGCACACAAATATTTGTAATATCCGAGGATCGAACCCGGAACCCTTTGTGTAATAGCCGGTGTCTAATGAAATAATGGAAAAACAACATACATTATTCGTTAATATCGCTATTGCTTATGCAAAAACCTAACTTGCTACTTTTCCAACAGAAACTATGGTATATTATATGAAGTCTGTACCTATTTGAGACGGTCTCGGGCACTGAACTAAATCTCTTAGCTTTCATAATCTCTTGAAAGTCAGTAAGATTAGCAGGGACGCGTAGGAATGGCTATATTGATTCTCATTCAGAATTATTTAAATTATCTTACTATGAGAACATAAAATAAAATATTTGCAACTACAATTTATAAGAAAACGAAGAAGTCGGGGGTAGAAAAAATTGGAAAACATAGATATGTTGCTGGTTTGAACCTGCGCCCTCCCAATCGGAAGTGAACAGTCCACACCATTGAGCCAACATTTCAGAAACAACCAAGACCTGTTTTCGGAATTAGGTTATGATATCGTAAGTCTTAGCCGATACAATCTGATATTCGATATCTACATTTTTCATTCGATCCATAAATTTTTGTTATCATTGTCAAGAATGAATGACGCCGTATTTCTTTCCTCTCGATAAAATCTCCTATTACAGTCGATAGCTGTAAGAAATGTTTGCTTTAGAATCGTTTGGCGCACAATGGTGGATTCTGTTTTAAGAATTCTATACGCGGTATGCTTAAAGTTGTGGTAAACTGGGCTGCTGTTTGTAAACGGTTAACTTGAGCGCATGTGACTTATAGGAACGTATAAAATTCGTGTACAATAAATGTACTGGTTTACCGAGAGCCTTTCTAGGTGGTAGACTCGATACAGAGCCGTCTAGGTAGATACTGCAGTACCAGATTTCGTCCCCTTAAACAGGAGTGTTATGCACTTCTGTGTTTCGGGATGAGGGCACTGTAGCTAGTGAAATTACCGAATATAAGAGACCTAACAGCTGTTGTCTCTGGTGACGGGCGCAGTGCGGCATGGATGGAGAATACTAACTATCTATGAGTTGTTGGTCTCCTTTAAAGCATTTCTGTTATTGTCAGGAGTATCTCTTACCATCAAGTGAGCGTCCTGACCGCCTTGTACACTTATAACATAAAGCGTCGGTGGCCCATCGATCAGAAGGGTGCAAATCTCGCAACGTAGCAATGTCTTTTCGAATTAGCGAAATTATATGTACGTTTATCCGATGCTCTTACGGTGAAGGAAAATATAGCGAGGAAACCTCCGCACGCCTGCGAAGAGATTCAAAGATAGTGCGTGAAGTTGGCCAATCCGCACTGGGCCCGTTTGGACGACTACGGCCTATACACCCTTTACGTATAATGAGCTTATGTGATAAACTGGTTTTAACTGGCATTAGTTAACTGCAGAATCGATAGATATCTTCAAACTACAGGGCCATTTTGCCCGTAACTATTTTCAGGTATTCACAGTTTGTATGGGCGAGAAGTTGTTATTCTTAATCCCTAAAAGTAAGTGAGTATATGGAGATCGACACTAAACAGTAATTAGGGACGCGGCTAGCGCGAGCGCGTTGAGCGACTATCACAATGGTCCATCGTATGATGGGTGAGCGGTGAGAGATGTTAAGAAATATAGCAATTATGACTAACAAAACTATTTCTAAGTGGAGTACTATGTTGACCGTCGACCAGCGGACTATATTCAAGTTGAAGAAATACTGTTCCTAATTAATTTACAAACACTTACTTAAAGGTAAAAAATGGTTACACAGAAGTATTATTTATCTGGTATTCCTGAATGGCGAATAGTTCAAACCTGATTCTAGAAATAAGAAGGAACTATTCTCTATTCACATTTAAACCTAAGTATAAAAGGCATCGTGAGCACATATATTTTATTCCATGGGTTTAACGGGTTGGCTGAGAATAACCAAGTGTCACGGTTATGATATTTAAGTCACAAAAACGTGCAGTAAAAAAGGTGTAGCGATATTTAAGAAATGTTTGAGTTGGCAGTAAGATCACAAGGCTAATTGGCGAGTCGCGGTGGTCGCCGTCATTACAACAGTACCGTTCGTCGGAGTTACGTGACGCAAAACATATTGCGAATAACCAACTTCCGAACATGGACGTATAAAAAATACGGAGTCTCGCACACAACAAAAGTATGCCGAAATTGGCCAGTTTGTTGTATGGAAGTAACATATAAAATCATGCTTTGCGTGGGAATATATAGTGCAAAAACCGAAGTGTTCAAAAGAATAAAAGGGACTAGATGGCGCTGTGGGATTGTCAGTGGATATTTATTATTATTTTAAATCTTTTTTTATAGACGTTGCTTAATTCTCACATAGTTCCTAGTTCTCAGTTTGGGAATAGATGACGCTGTGTGAATTTCGCTGGATATTTTATTCAGTCAAATAATAAAGTAACAAAAATATGACTGCAAAATGACTATCTATTTATATCGCATACATAACCTATCTATGTAGTAGGTACCTACCTACACCTTGTTGAACTTTATAGTGCTGTTTGCCGAGTAAGCACTTCAGATAAAGTATGTCTCACTAATTAATATTCAATTAACTTTTTTAATGAGTGTCAAAGTAGACAACTGGAATGCGAATAATACTTATTAACATTTTGTTCGCCTGATTAGCTAGTAGAAGTTAATAAAACTTCTGGCCATGTAAATGGCGGAACGACAATCTGGAGCACATGGGCGGATCCAGGTTTGGCGCCAGGAGGGGGTCACATAGTAGTAGTCAAGTTAAGAACTTATACCGAATTTTGTTAATGTACGTTAGTATAGTACTTAAAAATAGCTAGGGTCATGACCCCCATGACCCTCCCCCTGGATCCGCCGTTGCTGGAGCGAAGACCGCTCCTTGGCAAGTGACACTTAATTAGTCCATTTTCAGCCCGATGGACATGCGATACGTCGCTGATGGAGTACGATGAGGTGAGTTAAAGCTGACAATCTTTAATAGCAGTGGATGAAGGATAAAAAATGAACGGTTAGTTTATCTTTTGAGTTTATACAATTGTGTAAAAATAATTTTAAGTTTTTTATTAATTAATGCTACTCTCTATCCATTGTGATTATTGTCAATTGTTTATAATACTGATTTGGATATAGTATTTTTATGTGGTTTGTTTACAAATCATTGTCTACTTTGTTTTCTTGCCCAAATTAAAAAACTTATAGTCCATCAAGCTAGTTTTCCTGCCAATTGCGACATCGAGGGCTTTGGTTTGATGTCGCAATTGATTACCCAATTTGCGTATTTTCGGAACTAACTACATAGTACTACGTACTATTATCATGTTATTTCTTAACGTTGCCAGCGACAGTATTTCTTATTGTTGATTGTATTAAAATCAATGTGCTTGGCACCCGAGGCCATTCACTAGTTCCGCTCGCACGTGTCCGATAATTACTGAATTATATTCACAAAATGCCAATGTCAATCAATTACTGATGACATTTGGGTCGTGCGTCGCATGGCTGGAAATATGTCAGTGCAACATTGATATAATATCGTGATCGATTGTGCTGTATTCAGCATTCAGCGATGCGGATACTTTGCTCGTTTAGCTCGTGTGCTAATGAGTTGAAGTAAAACGATATCTATTATTTTTCGGATGTTTTTGTCGGGATATCAAGGTTAGTTGGTGGGGATATAACGGGCTTGGAAAATTAATCTTCGTGCTAGTAAGTTTAATTTTAATTATCTTTTTTTCTATTTCTAAGTGACTACTGCTGTTAGCCGCAGAATGGCCGCAGATGACCTTACAGCTTCACCGGACAACCGAATAACGCAGATGGTTTTCAGCCTTAAAAAATAACACAACAGCCTAAATGCAGGCGTTCCCGAGCGGACAGTCACACTTCGGATAATGGCATTGCGGGGACGACAATATTACCTAGCATAGATTTTTATTCAAAGTCAGGTTTTTTGAGTTTAACGAAGATAGCAAACCTGACGATAAATGAGATGCTTATAATAGGGGATACGTAAGTTACACACTGTAGTTTTGTTAATTGAATAAGAAAGTCAACGGACATTACCTGGTGGTATGTAAAAACAAGCCCTTTCAATTGCAATAACAATTACAAAGTTCAGTTACTAGCTTATGACGTCAAGATACTAGGCCAGAGTATGTGGTATTCGTCTCACCCTTGAGCTCGGAAAACAGATACGCTGAAAGCATATACTTGTTTGCGACTGTCAACCCAAAGCTCTAGCCGCTTTGCCATCAATCACTCCTCAATTTTATCAAGGTGGTAAAAATGCAGCTGGATACGAGAAAAACTAAACAACATCCATAAATAGCACTTGCATTGTAGTTAGGAACAATGACAAAAGTCTGAATCACAAAACATGGCGTTGTGTACATTACGAGTTGTGTTAATGCACACGAATACTTACACAATGGTATTGCAACGACAATCAGATCATCTTACATGCTTTATGCTTACAAAAGCATTTCTTTTTATTTATAAATGAAAGGTGGATTGACAGATCACTGCCATATTTTCAAATCAAAGCTCAAATGATAAACTGAATATGGTTAATTGGTTCGTAGATTCGTAGTTAAAATTTAAATTAGATATAACTATTTGATCACGATAAATATGAAGGACAAAAAGTCATTGTACTGTTGACTCCACGAAGAAGGGTCAAGCCTTCTGAACAGAACTGGAGGGTACAGGTTTAAAGCCCGCCACGTATCAATGTATTTACGAATTTTCGAAATTATATGTACGTTTATCCGACGCTCTACGATGAAGGACAACGTCGTAAGAAAACCTGTATACGTCAGCGAAGAAATTCAAAAGTTGTGCGTGAAGTCGGCCAATCCGCACTAGATTATATGTTTTACAGTAGAACATACACAAATGTTTTACAATTCCTTAGAGGTATTAAATCAAAGTTTTTATGTTAATTATAGTCTTCCAACTTTCAATACTTTAAACAGCATAACCATTAAAATAATAATATATCCAACTAACTGTAACATGTTATTTGAGTCACATACAAAATAAACAACATAATTACGTCTACAAGCAATAATTTTCCGTTTTGTTTCCAATTAATTATTTATATCGGAAATACAAAACATGAACTATGTAAACAGGTATTTGAATTGAATCTGTTATGTTTATTGAAGTAGGTTTTCCCTAACTTATACCTATTTACAACAAGTGTTTTGATTAATTACGAGAATTATCGACTCATGTGGGGCAATTGTCGAAAAGTCGGCTTGTAGGTTCAATGGCTACTGGTTCGATCCCCGCGCATTAAAACATTTGCATGATCATGTCTGTTGGTATGCATATGTATAATATTTATTTTATTACAAAAAAAGTATATAACTTTGTTTACCAGTTGTTTTGTTTCGTGCTAGCTTAAATTGAGGCTAGATGGCATTGTGTGAATATCTGGCGATATTTATTAGTAATATTAACTATTCAGGATATATATATTTATTTGACGGTTTCCTTAGTTCAGTGGATTTAGCATGTAACCTACTTTATTGCTATGTGTAAATAAAAAACTTTGTTATGAATCAATTACGAAATCGAGTCTGGAAATGTTTTCAATTAATGTTTTCGTCATATTGGATGCTACGTTTAGAGCCATTTGATTGTAGCAACACTCGTACTAAGCCGGAGGCTCTGCAAATTTGCTAACGAACCCTGCCCGTCTGATGACGGTAACTTATGCATCGTCATGGTCTCGCATTCATTGTCCTAGGTTTTTCACACCATCCTCTAGACATACAGAACTCCACGCAATAACATGCTCTATTGAAACACGCACACAGTCGAAAATGGTTTGTAGTTGAGGATATCAAGACATTTTTTTGTTATAGTATTGCTAGGTCTGGATGAATGTGAAGGATCTCTTGTTCTCTTTAATAAGATTGACTATGGCTCCCTGGACTGTAACCTGCCACTCATTGCAGATAATCCCAGTAACTATTAAAGCAACATAGTCTATAAGCATTTGCGATAGGCCCTGAAAATAAAGAACTCTACGTTTGGTATCCAAATAACCTACCCAATAAAGATGCTTATTGGTGGTTCTGTTCAATTTCCATAATTCTTTAACCACTCGCAAAGTTGCGAGAAAGTCAGCAGCGAAATATTTTACACAAGCTGTGCCCCGTGGAATTACCTGCGGTATACGATATTTTTCCGCAGTGAATAGCCTATTTGTTATTTTGGGGTGTCAACTTACTCCATACTAAATTTTATTAGAATCGCTTCATCTGTAGACGCGTGGAAGTAACAAACATACACACTTTCGAATTTCTATTATTAGTGTGATGTCGATATTTGGCACAGTGTTGGATATCTAAACTATCTAGTAACATTCCCTGATCTCTGCCAAATAATGATGAAGATCAAATCGTCTAATATGACCGGCCTTACAAAAACAACTGATAAAATATACTTTAACTATTTGACGTTTCGAGTCCAAGTTACATACGATAGTTGATTGTCAGAGTGTCACTCGATGCGGCCTACATTTAGCATCGGATACGACACTCGTCACTTCGATAACATAAAATAACATCTGTCAAGTAGATTCTATAATAATGAAACGTATTTTATTGTCTTTTTTACCCAGTAAAAGTGTACAGGATGATCTAGACGCTCACCTGATGGTACGTGATACGCCTGACCATAACAGAGGGGCTTTTAAGGAGACCAACAACTGATAGACAGTTATTATTATCCGTGCGTCCGACACCAGAGACAACAGATGTTAGGTCTCTTACTCGTATACCCGGTAATTTTACTAGCTATAGTGCCCTCATCCCGAAACACAAAAATGCGTTTCACGGCACAGTATCTGGCACTATGATGGTGGGTACCTACCTAGACGACTCAGTATCTAGTCTACCACCTAGTAAAATCAATATATTTGCTACATATTTGGGGGATGTACTTTGGAGGGCTGAGGTTCAAATCCCGATACGTACCAATGTATTTTCGAATTTTCGAAATTATACGTTATCCGACGCTCTTACGGTGAAGGAAAACATCGTGAGGAAACCTTCATGCACGCCTGCGAAGAGATTCAATGGTTATGTGTGAAGTCGTCTAATCCACACTGGGCCCGCGTGGATGACTAAGCCTAATCACCCTATACGGGTAGACTCGTGCCTCTCGGTGGGAACATTTAATGAGCTAAGCCGTGTATAGTGAATGTAAGATATCACTTATTATGCATGTTTGCAACAACGTATAAACCATCTCACATAATGTTAAACTATTAAACAGTTAGAAAGCGAATCATCGACATTTTAATCGCAAATGCATTCGTCTGGTATTACGTCGCAAATGAGCGTGCTAGTTTTTGAATTTAATTAATTTAGTCCCACTTTGAAATTGCTATTTTGTGGTCGTACATAAAATATGAATTTGCGGTTTTCATATGAATAAAACATTTTTTTAAATTTCAACTGTATTTTGATTTATTGCAGCATTTAAAATATGTTTAGTGATTTCTATATTTATGACGGCAAGAAGGTAAGTGTTGAATTTTAAACGAGAATTTCAGTATACTTGAAGATATTAATTGTAAGGGCTCGAGGCTTATCGAAGATCATGGAAGTCAAGTCAAGCCACTGTCGCAATGGTCGCTATCATTCTGTCCTTACTTTAAATTAAATTTAAGATTTGTTCTATGTATAACTTTATATGTTTGGCACTGAATAAATAATAATAATAATCACACACAATATACAAAGCACAATTAATGATAAATTAACAAAATACACAGATTTGGCGATACAAATCAAAGTACAGTGGAAAGTGCAAATAGTGCAAGTAGTTCCAATTGTTATGTCATCGACAGGCGTAGTCTCAAAAACTCTAAAGGAAAGTCTTAAAAGTTGTAATTATGAATACATGCCGCATTACACGTAAATTCCTATCGACAAGTAGAATTAGTGATTAATTATGTCACCAATTGTTACCACAATTCAAATAACGTCATACACATTACATTCTTCTTCGATTGCTTATAGCGCTTGGTTAACGCCCGCGCTATGGTATAGTTCCTCATATATTGAGAGATAATATGACATTTAAATAATAATAATAATTTTATTTATTTCAGATTTATCTTGCGAATAAATCCATATTTGTTAGTACATAGATAAAATAAAAACTTATGAACTATTGTTAGTATATATTATTATATTATAAATAAATGATTTGATTATTATTTTTAAACACACTACAATCAAATGTATTAAAATGTTACTTCATTTCAGTTCTATTTTGTATAACTATCTCATATGTTTCATAATACTATTCATGGAGCCCTTCAAATCTTGTTTTTAACAAATATAATACTCGTAGGTACAAGTAAATTGCCTTGTTAGGTTGTTATTTCCTTAATTAATTTAATTCTTGTATTATAATTAGGTGTGCGCGGAAGTTCCAATAATAACAATGTGTGGTTTTGATTATTTTGTATACATTTAAGTATTGGAGTTCGTACTGAAGGGTGCAGGACAATCATTCGTTTGTGGTTGACACATGGGTTGTATAGTGATGCAGTTTCCATAGCTAAATAGGTAGTACTTTGGTAACTGATTTTTAAAATCAGACGATTATTATTTCAACGTGGTGATATTGAACTATAGATGCAATAAGTTGCGATAATGCAAGTATGCCATTTGACTGAAATATTATCGTCATCGTCAGCTCATTATACCGTCCCCACCGAGGGACACGAGCCTACCCGTAAAGAGGATTTTTAGTCGTCCACGCAGGCCCAGTGCGGATAGGCCGACTTCACGCTCACCCTTTGAATCTCTTAGTAGGCATGCGTAGGTTTCCTCACGATGTTTTACTTCACCGTAAGAGCGTCGGATAAACGTACACAACATTGGTTCGTGGCGAGAAATGAATCTGCTCCCTGTTCGTGGCGAGATGTGAACCTACAGAATTATCGTTGCGTTTCTTGAAAACAAAGTATACATTTGATAAAGCGCTTGTTCTTGAAAATCTCAAAGTACGAGTGTATTCATCAAAGCTAATTTTTTGAAGCCTTGCAGAAAATCTATTTTGTCTCAGTCTGTGACGAATCCTGTTATTTAAAAATAACCCTTATTTTGTTATATAATAAAGATACATTTTATAGGGCACAGAACCAATGCTTTTTAAGAACAAGGCTACATACAACGTAAGTAAGAAACAAATTCAATACAACGCCGATTAGGCGGGGCTCCCTAAATGGCGGTCTTCAGATTTATTATGGGCATGCACGACTTGCATTTATTATTCTAAACTAGACCTTATCTGAATGTAGATAAGAACGCACCTTAAATTGTAAGACGAATGCGTAACAATGAACTTGCTGGAAGCTGCTACAAAGTTTTAGAGTTCTGCATTGGCAGAAAGAAACTATTATTTAAGGCAATAAATTATGGCAAACAACATTAAACTTTTCCCCTTTATGGGTATTTTTGGAAGAAAGATATATTATCTATTGGTTCTAATCATGCGGAGTTACCAATTCTTATAGCGTAGTTTTTAATATCTTTTATCTTGTAAATATTTTCTAGTAGGTATCATTTCTAAAACGTCATACTTATATACTAAAAATATTAATATATATTTGATCATCAGTTCAAATAAGTTTTTATATCTTGACCAAGATATCCCAATACAAAAATTGTATTCAGATGTCTGTGATCTTGACAGATATTTGAGCAGATAATTTATACAGGGCTTGATGACTCAGCGGTCAGCTATAGGAAATGGAGATGTGGTGACCGAATATTATATGTTGGGTCCTTGCATGCTTCCAAGGTAACGTTGAGAAGTTGGTCTCCTACAGTTACTGATTTTCTATAATTTGCTGAAAGCACAAACTAGCATAAAGCTGTTTGAAGAACAACTGTAATCTACATTGTCTTGGCAAATGACATACAAAATACCTTAAATACTGTATAAAAATAAATCGACGACCCATTTGGTGTAATGGTTGCGACGGCGGGTACTACACCAAGGGTTCCGGGTTCGATCCCCGGGCAGTACAAACATTTGTGTGCATGAACATGTCATTTAGTATCCATATTATAGGCTAAATGCTTAGTTTAGGGTTTTCTTTTCGAACTGACTACTGCTGTTGGCCGCAGATGGCCTTTACAGCTTCACCGGGCAATTGGCGAGCGCAGATGGCTCACGGCCTTAGAAGGGATAGATGGCGCTATGAGAATGTCATTGGATATTTATTTAATTTAAACACTGTTTTAAAAGTATCGTTTTATCCAGAACCACTGTGAAGACTAGTGCGCTCACAAGGCGAGGTCGCGCGCGGGCGCGGACTGTAACGATGCGCTCTTCAATCACAAACACAAGGACCCACCTCTTCCTGCATTATCTACGGCTCTTTCAACGTGACTGACTATAGTCACTAAGACGTGAGTTTTGAATGGGCACAATATCCTTTACACTATATAGTATAAAACAAAGTTGACTTGCTTTGTCTGTCTGTCGCTATTGCACTTGGACATTTAAAATTCGCAATGAAGTTAGATGCGGATCTTAAAATAAAAAGTAATTCAAGAAGATGGGTTTTATGTACAATAGATGCATAAAAAATAGAAAATTTAACTATGCTATTTTTAGTATGTAATGTTTATAATATTTTTTTTCGCTTAAATTGCAAACGCTGGTAAACTTTGGAGAATGATTATTATTTTTTTCCAGTAAAGTCCACCTTAAACACAACTACTAAAAGTTAACGATGGTTTATATCTATGGATAACTCAGTTACAATTTTCCCTTAAATATTTATACTAAATTTATTACAGAACGTACACATTTAGTATCAACATTACATTGCATGTACCCGTGCGAAGCCAGGGCGGATTATAAATAATTCAGCACAGCTGACAACTAACTTAAGGGTATGTTATACCAAAGTAAGATCACGGTCTTGTTGATAAGTTTATATATAACGTTAAATAAAATATTATGAGTTTCGTCAGAATAGGAATAAATAAATGAAATAAATATCCACCGACATTCACACAGCGCCATCTAGCCCCAAGTTAAGCGTGAAGCCTGTATTATGGGTACTAAACAACGGATAAACATACTTATATATTTTTTTTGTAAATACATACATATTATACACAGAAAACACCCAGATCATTACAAACAGACATGTTCATGCACACAAATATTTGTACTGCCGGGGATCTAACCCGGAACCTATGGTGTTGCACTCGACCTCTCAACCGCTACACCAAATGGGTCGTCAGGAAGGAATAAGATAAGAAAATGTTAAAAAGTATCAGCTAATAGTTAGTGCAGTTTTATGTTGCAAATTTATGATTCACGATTCCTATGTTTGAATTATATATTTTTGCCTAATGCACACACGACCGTTTTACATTAAATCAACTACATTTGCAATGCAAACGAAACATTAATACATATTTCAATCAAGTGTAACATCCATTTAAATATATTACAGCAATGCATGTATGTGTACTATACTCCTATATAAAAAATATAGGTACAGTGCTAATTTTCTTGTTATGTTTATTAATGGATTCGTTTTTCAGAATAGCTTCCAACCGATGGGAGTGAAAGTTGATTGGGAGAAACCTGTGTTCAGTAGACATGATGTAGTTGATACTAATTTTAAAAAAATACTACTTTGTGTTCCAATACAAAACGCTAATTTCATATGTTGTTAACAGAGGTATACTTAATATCTTTTCAGTTACCATTTAAACACCATGTTAAATATATTTACAACTATCTGTTCCCGGTGTTACTCGCGGTATAAGTTATTCTCCCACAGTAATATGACCGAAATTCGCTTCGTTAAATCACGTGAAAGCGCGCAGCCCACAAGACGTGGGATTTCGTGCTGTACGAAACAACATTATGTTACTTTTTATGATGATTAAAGTTTTTTTGAGAACAAAAGAAGCCTTAGTTTTTCCTTATTAAATCAGCTACCTGCCAAAGAAGTCCCGTCTAAATCTGTCCCGCCATTTCAGAAATTACCTGAAACAAACGTAAAGACAGACAAAAATTTTAAACAATGTTGTTTTGTATATTACTATTCTATACAAATATATTAAGCTGAAGGGTTTGTTTGTTTGTTTGAACGAGCTCATCTCAGGAACTACTGGTTCGATTTAAAAAAACGTTCAATGTTAGATAGCTTTATATATCGAGGAAGCTATAGGCTATATATTATCACGCTACGACAAAAGAAGCGGAGCAGTTATGAAGAATATTTCAAAATGGGGGTATTTTTCATACTTGGAGCTTCCGCTGCGTACGCTGCGTAAACGGTTGAAGTTTAGCAAAAGTCATGTATGACAGTATTGTTGTTTAGAGATCTACAAAAAAGTCCGCGACAGCATATGTCTATATTTTAAGGTTAGCTCCCTATGTTTTGCATTTTTTTTTCTAAAATGATGCATCATTTGCGAAGGTGTTTTCATAAATATGATAATAATCTTATCCAAATAAATACTTTAAAACAAAATTGCCATTCACATCATTTAACTCTAATGAATATCTTATGAGATGTAGTTTTAACTCACCTATATAAACGAAGTAGCGGGTTCAAGAGAGCGTCAGGCCAAAGTAACTATTCCACGCGGACGAAGTCGCACGCAAAAGCTAGTAAAAAAAAATTTACGGTATGACAAACAGACACTCTAATTTCATTAAATGTATAGATTATTATAGCACCGGCTCGTACAGTTAATTAAACGCAATGAAACGTGAAATTAACTCGCATTGCTTATTAAAACGGAGCTCGTGTTATAAGTTTAATAAAACGTTTTTTACAATCTACAGAGAGTTATTATTGTAATTGCGAATTTAGACTTCCATGATTCTTATTAGTCGACTATTACTCCTGTAATTAGAGGTTACACGGGTATCGCGGTTGCTTGGACACGAAGTGTTGATTTTGGTTAATAAAAATATTTGTGTATTTTTCGAAGTTTCAAGTTGCTGAAGACTAAGCTAGTACAAGTACTTGTTTTTTTTAATTAAATGTAATATCTGTCAAGGGAGAGAAGAGAAGGGATGATGAGATAATTATACGTCTATCAAGGGTTAAAATCATTGAAACATCTGAATCATATAATATTGACAAGGAAAAGTCAAATAAAGTGTTGATTACTGAAAAGAAAACGAAGCGTAGGCCCCCAACCAGCAGGACGGATGACCTGGTTAATGTTTTTATTTGTCAACTGCTAGGGAGCGGTCCGCGTGGAAATCATAAGGGGAGGCCTTCGTTCAGCAGTGGACATATTAGGCTGTAATGACGATGATGGTTACTGAACAGTTCGCAAAAAAAAGTTCTTGGATAGAATTGGCCTAGTTATTACTATTTGTACTGTGCGGACCACAAAAGAGAGAGGAGACCACAGTAACCACCAGAACTCGGGCAGACATGGGTCAGGTGGAACCTCCGAAACTCAGACACGCCGAGAGTCCGCAGGAACACATGCTGAACGCCTTCATCAAGTTCGTAGCAATTACGGTGGCGACGCGGAAAGTCAACATTGATATCTGCAGATCAATCATGTTGGCTACAGACGCGAGAACGCCGGATTGCTGCGGACACGACTGGCAGAGGCTGAGGCAGCTATATATGACAACGAGTCTTCCCAGGTAATCCAGGGTAGGATGTCCGGGTCATATATGGCTGCATACAGTGAGGCGTGTGGGTTCGTGGCTCTTGACGAGGAGGGAGCATCGGAGGACAAAGTGGTCTTCAAAACTCCACCTGAAGACTCCATAGTGGTGGTGGCGAAGTGTACAAAGGTGATGCTGGACGACAGGATGCTCGAGATGGCGAAAACTATTTCGGATGACCTGTCGGGCGGCAAAATACCTTCACAGTGGACCCACGCCACAATCCAATGGGAAAATGGAGTACCAGGTTGTGGCAAAACCACCTAGGTTATGTCGGTTATAAACACTGACACCGACGTGATAGTAACGACAACCAGGAAAGGGGTGAGCGATCTCAGAGAGAAGTTGGTGCCGCGCATAGGTGAAGAAGCCTCAAAACAACGAGTGCGAACAAATGGCATCGCTATTGGTAAACGGTCTGGGGAAGGGAGTTTTGTGTACACGCCTCATGGTGGACGAAGCCCTAATGAACCATTTCGGATCCATAGTAATGGCCATTCAAGTAACCAAAGCCAGCGAAGCCATTCTCATCGGAGACAACAACCAGCTCCCCTACATCGATCGTTGCAACCTATTCCACATACAATATAACCGACCCAACCTTGTTACTAACATCACAAAAGACCTTTTTTGTACGTACAGGAACCCCCAGGATGAAGCATACGCACTGAGCGAAATATACAGAGGGATATATTCAGGTAACATCCACCCTCGCTCCCTGTCACTCAAGAGGTACACAGGAGCGCGAATCCCGAATACAGAGAAAACTCTGTATCTCGTACATACCCAGGCTGAAAAAGCTCTCTTATCAGTCAGGGGTACGGGTCGTGCACGGATTCGCGCACCCTCACAATCCATGAGACACAGGGACTAACATACGAATCGGTGGTTATTGTACGTACAATCCCAAATCCTCCACAGTGTCCCACACGCGGTCGTCGCTCTTTCTAGACACACTAAATCGTGTGTATATTACACCGACAACGCCAACAACGACGCTACGGCTCGTCTAATTCAAAGGGCGGAAAGAGCCACGACCGCACAAATCCTAGAGTATAACATGATGATGACTATGAAGAGGAGAATGATGCAATCCTAAACAAACTCATTGCATCGGAGAGGCAAAGCGAGCATTCCCCTGGTCCATCCACCTCAACATCTGCACCTTAAAGGAGTGCATCGGTGGTGGCCACATGGACATCATGGAAATGTATTAATTATAAGTTCTAATTATAATAATTTAAGATGTAAATAAAAGAAGACTGAAATAATGTAAATAAATAAATAAACTAAATGTAAGAGTTATTGCTACCATTATTATATAAATATAAAACAGAGAGAGAGAGTAGTTATGATGTCATTTATTTCCTTTATTTTATATTATTCACCCCCCTACTTTACCTAATGTAAATATTTGGTTATTTTAATTCTGACTGTTATCCCATTCCCCCTTTAACCAATTCTTTTGCCCCATGCGCGGATCACTAACATAATATTATAATCATTAATTTACAAAATAATCTTAAACTAAATAGAATACGGACCATGAGTCTGTAGATGTAATTTTATTAATAAAAAAACTATTTGTACTTTTCTCATATTACTTCATTCACTGTTCGCTTCACTCTTGTATTTTGATTAATCTCATTTGTGTAATTTGTTAATAACCTTTTTTACACTTACCTACCCTGTGAAGCTAGCTATAAAGGCCATCTGCGTTCGACAGCGATTAGTCATTCCGAAGAAACCCTATTTTATTGAGCAGTTTTGCAAAAATTAAGTGACTATTGATTCAACTAAACATTGAATATTATAATTTAGATTTTGAATTTGCGGATTGCATCTCCAGGTGCATCCTGTCAACCTGCACATACGACTGAAATATTGGAAATTTCCTGCCCGTATTCAAGTAAATGTCGCATGTCAGTCGATAGGCCTCCACCATTGAAATCAATCCGTTGGAATTGGCATAAATCCATTAAATGCAGCCCGTATTCAACGCATAATCGTAAATCAGCAAAGTGCACTTTTTTATTCGATCCCGAGAGTATTATGTTTTTTAATTACACCCATGTCAAGGATTCAAAGATAAAAAAGAGAAATTGGAATTTTTCAATTACCTACAGAGAAAATAACAATTAATCAATTAATAGTAAGATTATCGGACAAATATGTTATTTGTATTTGAAATATTTAAGCTGAATATATTGTTCCACACAGACAGAAACCCGGAACGGGATTTGAACTAATTTCCTAGTCACGTTCGCTGGCACTAAAAAGTTCAACAAACATTAGAATAAATCAATATTCCATCCTTCACACGCACATATCCCACGGTGCATTTGGAATGGATCGTTTATTATTTTAATTATATGTAAACCTTGATACTGGCCAACTAATAATCGTACTCGTAGAAACAAAAGAAATATTAATTGTAAAATCGGTTGTGTATTATTTTTAATGATAAATCATAAAAAGACAGATGAAATGATTCTCTTCAAAATATTTCTAATTTGAACAAAGCGTGAAATCCCATTCACCATTCAAGTGTATATTTTCAAATCTCATAAAATCTTACAGATTCTGAGGACCATTTTATTAATACTTTGACACAAGATTTTATTATGAATATCGTATGCTCAGGTAATAACAAAAAAAAATGTATCCTCTATCCAGACTTGAGAATTGCCTCATAATAACGTAACACAATATTTTTTGCACGTCTCTGAAACTTTTTGAAGAGGGTATAATATTAATGTATTATTTACCCTGTAACTAGGCACAATAGGACATCAATTTTGTCTGTTCGATATAATCTGCTAGTCAAAGCGTAAAAATACTGAGTTCATTGTATTTTAAAATGATGTTGACGAAAAAAACTCAAGTGTTGTCCTTAGCGGGGGGCCATTGAGAATAGAATAGAGGCCGCGCATTTGGGCTGCGCATGCGCAGGGCGGCATCACAAGCAGTCGCGCACCATCCATAATAACTGGCTGCGCGGAAAAGAAATTACTACTTATATATACACAAGACGTAACGTAAGTTAATATATACACTGATAGCCTCGAATTCAATGATGAGCCGCGACGGCTTGCAAAACTACCAATCAATCTGCCTATAATGTATATTTATCATAAGTTTGCCCAGAAGAGATCGCTCGCAGCGATAATGTGTTTGTGTTTCATCAACATCATTATCATCAGCTCATATTATGTCCCCACCAAGAGGGTGTATAGGCCTAGAAGTCCACGCGGGCCTACTGCGAATTAGCCGACTTTGGATCTCTTCGCAGGTGCAGGTTTCATTACGACGTTTTCCTTCACCGTAACAGCGTCGGATTAACGTTCATATAATTCCGAAAAATCGACAGTACGTGGCGGGTTTTGGACCTGCACCCTCCAGAGCGGAAGGCAACAGTCCAAATCAATGAGTCAACGACGCTCACGCAACCGTGTTTGTGTTTGTATCTACTTAATTGACTTGATAGCAATAAAGTGTGTATCTATCTAATGAAGGACACAGGGCGTAACACAGAATAGCACTTAACCTTTTGCGTGTCATTGGTTGATCGGGTTTGGGCCGAAGGGTGTATACTTCAAGACCAAGACGTGGTCTCCAGAATTAATCTATTCTAATAGCCCTCGGTTCTGCGACATGACCACGACGCATTGCCAGTTCAGATTGCTGATTTGGAGATCAGAGAAATTAGCTATTACGCCAAGTGTTCCGGGTTCCCGGAGTAACAAAACTTTGGTGAGCTCTATGTCTTTTGTATGGTGTATTTCTATGTATTACAGATATTAATTTACCAAAATAATACATAATTATACATAAACAAAGTTAAAATTACCCTATAATATGAATACTAAATAACGAGTAAATATACTTAGATATATTATTTCTAAATATATACATATTAAATGTAGAAAACTCCCAGAATGTTCATGCATACAAAATTTGTACTGCCCGGGGATCGAACTTGGAACCCATAGTGTAAGAGATGGGACGTCAGCATGTTTTCGTTGTTTAGAAAACAGCACTAGCTCAAGCATAGTAGTGCTGTGTAAATGCAAGTGGATATTTATTTATAGGTTCCAATGTAACTAAGACTTAAGTTATGACGCTCCAAGACGAAACTTAAGATACGACGGAGCATATTTCCCCAACGTTAAGATTCCGTCACGGTGCTCGCAGGCGCAGTTCGTAAATATTAACGGCGCGCGGTGCCTTGAGGAAACCCACGGCGTGAATACTAACTAGCTGGGAACTGGATCGTCTCCGAAAGGACACTGTCGAAATTGCGACACGATTGATGGCCTAGTGGTTGAAAATAGACACAAGCAAATCTATGAAAGTTTATCTGTTTAGTGCTAATAAATAAATATCCAGTGACATTCACACAGCGCCATCTAGCCCCAAGTTAAGCGTGAAGCCTGTATTATGGGTACTAAACAACGGATAAACATACTTATATATATTTTTTTGTAAACACAAACATATTATACATTAAAAACACCCAGACTAATACAAACAGACATGTTCATGCACACAAATGTTTGTACTGCCCGGGGATCGAACCCGGAACCCTTGGTGTTACAATCAACGTCTCAACCGCTACACCAAATGCGTCGTCGCTAAGATTCCTCTTTTTATTATTTGCGTGGACAATGCAGCTGAAACTGTTGAACCGACTGATCCAGTTGCCATATTTCAACGCCATATTTATCGTAATGGTTGTTTGCTGAAAGGTTATTGAATTAAGTAAAAATTACAGGTGTGTTATGGTTATAATGTTCTTTAATCCGACGCTCTTACGATAAAGGAAAACATCGTGAGGAAACCTGCGCACACTTGCGAAGAAATTCAAAGTGAAGACGGTCAATCGGCACTGGGCTCGCAACGGTCCACAATATTGAGCCACGGACGCTCTTTTATATTAATTGATATAATAATAAGGTAAAAAAATAAATTTTATTTCCATTTAGATAAAATCCTCTGCAGTTAAGGCTACAGTTAAATCAGCGATACTTACCTTCAAAAATCAATGAGCCGCCTGGACATATAAGCAAAAAGCAGTCAGTAAAACGTGATTCGTGTACGCCATCACAAATTTACCGCACGCATGGATGTCAATTATTAAAATTGTTTTGCGAACATAATCCGATTATCGCAATTTTAAAATGGAATTAATTGAATTTTAAACAAAAGACAGAATCACGATTGTTTTTATCATGCAAATATTATTATATTAATTCGTTTCATGTATTTCTAATGAGGGCGTTTCTGTGACAGGTTGTTTACAAGGCCCCTGTCTGTTATAGATACCAGCCTACGTTGATTAGTGCAAAAAATTAAAATGTACCTAATATTAAGAATTATTATTAAGGAGATCACTTAGGCAGTAAGTACTAACAACTCAAACATGCATTCACTGTGCAGTTAGTTTGTTGTTACACCACGGACCACGATCCTAACTCACAGTATGGTTTTACACGCGGTTAACTAATACGTATAAAGTTAAAAATTAGTTACAAATAGTTCAGGTGCATACATAGACACACATAGGTGTTCATGATGGCTTATGGAGTGGCAAGGTTCTCGAGTGGCGTCCGCGTAACGGGTAAGAAGCGTAGGCCGACTCCTAACCAGATGGAATGATGACTTGGTTAAGGTGGCGGATAGCAGATGGATGTCAACTGATATTGACCGGTCCGCGAGGAAATTATTAGAGGAAACATTCGTTTAGCGATGGACATAAATTAGGCTGTAATGTTAGTGGCTCTATGGTGTGGACCCGCCACTTATCAATGTGTTTTCGAAAAGAAATGTACGTTATCCGACGGTCTTACGATGACGGAAAACATCGTGAGGAAACTTGCGCACGCCTGCGAAGAGATTCAAAGGTTGTGCGTGAAGTCGTCCAACCTGCACCTGCACTGGGCCCGCGTGGACGACTAAGGCCTATACGAGTAAGCTCGTGCCCTTCGGTGGGGACGTTTAATGAGCTGATGATGATGATTAACTTCTTAATTTTGTGTTTTCTTTTAAACAGTTTCTTGTCTGTTGTTTGCTGACATATATTATAATAAAATAAACCTTATTTCAGGTTTCCGACCGGCCTGTGTCCGTCTAGAGTGCTGTGGTTATGTATTCCTATCGCCACTGCCCCGTAACTCCTCTGAGGGAAGTTAGCTATGGTATGTCGCTTGAGGACAAAAACTGCTTTGAATACAAACAATACAATGAATACGCAGTTTAGTATAGATTTCATCGGTATGTGCTTAGGTTATAATTAAAAGTATGAAGCTAAACAACTGTTTTTTTTTATGCATAGAAACACCCAGACCAATACGAATAGACGTGTTCATGCACACAGATATGTGTACTGCTTACACTAGACGGATCTTCAATCTTACATAAACAACTTACGAGTAGAGAACTTACGAAAACTATATGCACAATCCCACTCAATAAGTGTCCGTGGCAAAATTCTGCCCATCTGCAAATTTTTCATTCATAACGTCGCGTCGCTCGTTACATGCCATAGTGACGTTGTAGTATGCTCGTCACGTTAAGTTAAAAATTTAATGAATTCATTTATGTCATAAATATATCATGTGTTTATGTCAAGGGTTCGGAAATTTTGTGGTTGCTATCTAGTAAGTTTATTATCTAAGTTCTCAGTATTTATTTGTTATTAAAGTAATTGTAACGTTAATGTAATCTTACATTATATTTAAAAATTGACAACCCTATTGTAAGTTTGTGTACGTGTCTTCTCTAGGAAAAGTCTTGGCACAGTATTTGGTCGGCACAATGAGGAGAAGGAATCAAAACTTTCTCGAATCATCAGGATTCACGAGTGCTACCTTGGTACGTATACGCTTTTGAAAACACTTTCACATCCTAGAATAAATGTTTATTGAACCTTTTCACAAATACGTATGATAATATTTAAATGGAATAACACTGTAAACTAAAGCTTAACGAGTGCGCTAACTTAATATTTCTTCTATTTCGTACATCTTCATTTTATGTTAAGAAATGAACGTGTTGACTAATTCGCTCAATGCAGGTTAAAGGATACTCAAAGGTACAGTAAAAAGAAATGACATTTCCTTTAACACTGCTCTGCGCCAGAATAACCGGAGATGATATCATCATCAGCTCATTGAACGTCCCGACCGAGGGGCATGAGCCTACCCGTATAGGGTGATTAGGCCTTAGTCGTCCACGCGGGCCCAGTGCGGATTGGACGACTTCACACATAACCTTCGAATCTTCGCAGGCGTGCATGAAGGTTTCCTCACGATGTTTTCCTTCACCGTAAGAGCGGTCGGATAACGTACATATATTTTCAAAAATTCGAAAACACATTGGTCGTTTTTAAAATTTCGAAAACACAATGGTACGTGTCGGGATTTGAACCTCAGCCTTCCCGAAAGGAAGGCAACAGTCCACACCGTTGAGCCACCGACGCTTGTATATATAAACGTAGATATGCCACACGTGCCACAAAAACGAACCGCCAAAAAGAATACAGTTGTAGGCTCTTTGCCTAGGCAAATGAACACTCATTCGAAATATGTGTATGTGTGCTGTCGCTGCTTTGCATTTTTTTCAGTTGTTTTGTGAACATATCACGATTCTATACTTTTAACATCATTATCATTATCAGCTAACGCTGTGATGTATCATATTATGCATTCTGTGATGGCATCCGTCACGTATAACTTATACAAATATTAAAGCCCTTTTCGCATGAAATGGCCTCTGTGCTGTTGGCTGCGGTCCCATACATGCCTTCCACATAACCGGTCTCATTTGACATTTCGGAAACATGTTATAGTGGATAACGGTAGGCCGTTAGTAATGCTTACAATACGATGTCCTATTTCAGCTGATACTGGCCCAGATGCCTAGCATCTAGTCAGCGCTATTACTAAGTACCTCCTCACTGTAATTTCCAATGAGAAGTTTAATCATAAAAGGCTTAATAGTCGAGTTCCACCCCCTGAGATATCTATGGTTCCACCCCCTGAGATATCTATGGTTCCACCTGATGAGTTGTCTGCTCGATTCCTGATTCATAAAGACAAAAGACATGTGTGGTAAGATTTGAGATAGTGAATTCTATGTACAGTCTACCATGAAATGTGTCTCAAGTAATGTTTTAAAAGAAACTTGTTTTATCTTTAAGCTTGGATGTTTTATTTTTAAATGTGCTATCAGACATTTTAAGACGCGTCCTGTGGTACATTGCACTTATCTACGCATTAGGATAACGCTGCGTCTCGTTTACACTGAACTTAAACGCGTAAGCGCGATAGGGATGACAGCTTGGAATAAATTACCGCGTTGAGTTAAACTGAGCACGTAGCGCGCGGTGTTTTCAAATATTGAGTCTTATGGTAGAAGGAAGGTAACTGATAAATGAAAGTTTTGAGCAGGAAACGTATAGGCTGTTTGTTAAGCCCGACTGAAACCTTTTTGATTGGGGTACGTGTTATCTGCCACTATCTATGGATTTGATTTGGATCTGGTGATTGAGGATTGTTCTAGCAGGCTATATACAAAGTGGCTTTATTGTAAAATGTACATCGATTACTAAGACTATATTTTGTATTTATTAAAGATTTTAGTAATTTCAAAATTGTCAATCGGCTCAATCACTATGTTGAAAATGTGTCCTAATTCCTCTAAATTTAGTAATTGTGTTTCAATAAAATTTTGCACTCATTCGTTCTGTTTATGGTAGGAGTTTCATTGGTAACACCTTTCGAAAATTCATTCTACTATGTAATCACAATTAGAAGTCATTGACATCAAAGTTGTATAAATACTAAATGAACAGTTGTGTGTATATAGTAAATATTTAATTTTATTGACTTTGTCTTGAAAGAGTGGAAATCTTTACCTCTGTCTGTATCACCATTTACCCTTAGGAGAAGTGACATATACTTACTAGCATTATAAAAATCATAATCACACGATTTTATACTTAACCGTCTTTACTGTATGGCTGAAGCAAAGACGAGGCCCCCTGTTTTTGTCGCTTGTTGTGAAGTCGGTAATGCGGGACGAATGGGGCTCCGATGGTGGCAACTGGTGCCGACGCTCCAATATGAAGATTGGACGTGAAGGATTCCCCATGGACTTATAGAAAGCAGAAGAGTCCCTTGGCTCAGGAGTTAACTTGATAATGAGACCATGACCATGACTAGGTGGTAGTCTCAGTACTGAGTCGTCTAGGTAGGTACCACCGCATTGCCAGATATCGTCCCGTGAAACAGGAGTGTTATGCACATTTGTGTTTCGGAATCAGGGCACTGTAGCTAGTGAAATTACCGGGTATAAGAGACCTAACATCTGTTGTCTCGGGTGTCGGGCACAGTGCGGCATTGATGGAGGATAATAAACTGTCTATCAGTTTTGGTCTCCTTCAATGCCGCTCTGTCATGGTTAGGTGTTTCATTTGCCATCAGAACTTCTTGACTGTCCTGTTAACTTATAAAATAAAAAATAGCGGCGGGTAGCTCATTGGTGTGGACTGTTGACTTCTGATCCGGGAGTGCAGGTTCAGATCCCGCCACGTACCAATGTATGTATGCAGATTGTTGAATGTAAACGATTACCATTCTAAGATGGTAGCCGAGACCGAGGGCTCGACGTAGATACCCTCCAAAGCACGGAATTATCTTCCTTTTCGGACAACTATGTGAATCATCCTTCAATGTCCTAACCAAACTACATTTGGTGTAATGGTTGAGACGTCAACTGCTACACCAAGGGTTCTGGTTTGATCCCCGGGCAGTACAAACATTTGTGTGCATGAACATGTCTGTTTGTATCGGTCTGGGTGTTTTCGCTGTATAATATGTATTTACAAAATATACGGATAAACATACTTATAATATATATATATATATATATATATATATATTATATAGAGCGTCGGTGGCTCCGTGGTGTGGACTGTCGCCTTCCTACCGGGAGGGCTGAGGTTCAAATCCCGACACGTACCAATGTATTTTCGAATTTTCGAAAAATATATGTACGTTATCCGACGCTCTTACGGTGAAGGAAAACATCGTGAGGAAACCTTCATGCACGCCTGCGAAGAGATTCGAAGGTTGTGTGTTAAGTCGTCCAATCCGCACTGGGCCCGCGTGGACAACTAAGGCCTAATCACCCTATACGGGTAGGCTCGTGCCCCTCGGTGGGGACGTTTAATGAGCTGATAATGATGATATACATATATATATATATATATATATGTATAGTATGTTTATCCGTTATTTAGTGCCTATATAACAGGCTAAATGCTTAGTTTAAAAAACGGGACGTTTCCCCGTGGAATAAAGAACCCACGACCTCCAGGCTACGCTATCGAACATTGTGCCCACTAGACCACAGAGGCAGCAGGCAAAGCTGTATAGTTAATAACTTAACAAGATATCAATTACCGAGTCCTTGGCATACGTGTACCATGTAAGCACTAAGATAAAGTGCAAATAGACTTAGGTATTTGAACAAGTCACTTAACAAGATTACAACCGGCAACCTTAGCTTCTGAAGTCAGGGTTTCGAATAAGCGGTTTTAAGAAAATTGTGGTTCCAAGTAAATATATTGAGCGCCGATGGCTCATTGGTGTGGAGTGTTGCCTTCCAATCTGGAGCGTGGAGGTGTAATATGATTTCTGGATAATATATGGTTCTGTTAACATATGCGCGAAAAAAATAATTTTTTTTTTGTATTTAACCACAAAATATAAAGACTAATATTTTGTGTTCAAATACAAAAAAATGGCCAAGCGCGAGTCGGACTCGCCCGTGGAGGGTTCCGCAGCAGCAAGGGACATAAAATAAAGTATTTTTTATTTACTTAAGCACCTACTACAGCTTTAATATGAAATATAGTGGTTCACCGTTTATGACCAATAAAAAAAAACTACACACCAGAAATCGTTGAAACTAAATTTCATTGTTAGATTTTATGCTACTGTACATCATATATATTTTAATAAATTAAAATTAGAGGGGGGAACACAATTTTTTCAAAGTGTCTCTCACGCCAACTATTCAATTTAAAAAAAATATATATATTAGTAACCTCTTTATCATTTTTCAAGCTCACATTGTTACCCTACACGAGCAGGTACGATGAAGAAAACATTTTTTACTTTCAGTTCAATGTATGGGGAACCCTAAAATATATTGATTATTTTTCAAGATACACCATGATCCGTGCCTCGAAATATGTGTATGGGTCACTGCATTTGGAACACTTTTTCCGATTGTTTTGTGAGCATATCACGAATCTATACTTTTTCACATCATTGGCGGACACTTTTTGAGTGCATCTACATAGTTAGTTAATTGTTTATCTCAGGTTATAGCCAATCTGTTCATTGACATGGGGAGGCTTGTGAATTTTAGGGGACGTTATAGACTGATTCAATTAACTCGTACTAAGTAATAATGTGTTTAAAAGTAAATGAAAAAATCAAAGTTGAAATGCGTGAAGCCTGTCCAATTTAAATCGTATAATCAGATTGTACCCACTAAGCTGTCCTCGTAGGTAAACTCGTAAGTCCTCAGTAACAGAGAAAGGCTACGACCACCTTTCACTAGAATTTTACACCACATTATAACTTCATTAGCCAAATGACATTCAAACGTACAGACATGGCAAGGTTATTATCAATTTAAGCCAATTTGTGGTTCTATGAACGTGACTAAAGTGTGGAAGAAACGATTTTGTTTTAGGATTCCGTTTACAAGGGAAAAATCGGCACCGAGTAATTCCGTTGTCCGTAAATCTGTTAGACTGTGTCCGTATCTTATGAACCATGATGGCAATTCATAAAATATTTTTGTTATCGCTCTCACAATAAACACAGAAAAATATTAAAACTAATGAAAACTGGTACTTATATATATGATATGTTTCGGAAACGACATAGTAGAAATATTCATAGAAAAAATTGACAAAGTACGTAGAAGTGATAACTAAAGGAGCGGAATGTTTTTCGAGAAGCGATTGATGAACTATTTATGGTAGCAGGTAGGAGATGGATGTCCACTGCTAGGGCTTGCTCCGCTTGAAGTCATTTGGGTAGGTCTGCGTTTAACAGTAGACACATTAGAAGGCTTTTAAATAAAATACAAATTGTATAAGGGCTTCCAAATACAAATAAGTTGTTGTAACGGTTTATTAAGATTATTTATGTGGCAACCCATATAGTGTAATGGTTGAGACATCGGCTCCCCGGGCAGTACAAATATTTGCGTGCATGCATGAACATGTCTGTTTGTATTGATCTAGCTATTTCTGTGTATAATATATATGCATTTACAAAAAAAGGGTTAAAGTATTTTCTTTAGTATCCATATTACAGGCGAATGCTTAGTTTGGGGCTAGATAGCGCTGTGTGAATGTCGATGGACAATTTTATTTATTGTTGGGTATAAGGAACCCTACGCGCGGGGTCTGGTTTGCTCTTACCTGCATATTTAATATTTGTAATAGCCAAGCTGTTTGCGGTGCCAGTTCGTGAGATTCCAGGATTTGGTTTTGAGGTTTTCTTATGTAAATCTGTGCGACGCGTTCTAGGTAACGTTCGCCATTAGCCCAAATGACGCTAAGCCTGAACCGATTTGGGTAAATCAGCCATGAGTAAAAACTAGAAGCACCGACGTTAGGCTAAAAATATCGATTCGATTTGTAACTCTTTAGTCAAGTATTTCCTGCATCATAAATAATTATTAGTATGTAAATGAGTTTAATCATGGAAATCCCCTATAGACTGTGACTTTCCGAGTGCATCTTAAATGCATTTTGACCATTTGTACAGATTGTAGTTATACGTAATCAATTATGTCACGAACAATATATTGTATGTTTCAATCTTATCCTAAATCATGTTGGATCTGACATATTACAATTAAAGAATTGCGAATGCGATTTCAATGTAGTACTTTCGGTTTACAAAATCACTATTCCCGCGATTTGTTTCACATCACATAACATTCATTCGATCTTGAGTTTTAACGAACTAACCGAATTGTACTACGTGCGTTACTGGTTGAGTACTATCTGAATAAATGCAGGTTCAATCTAAAACAGCAATGGATTTAGCAGATTCCGCAAAAACAAGTTGTTTCACCTACAAACTGGTTGTTTTCAGTTGGTGTGGGCTCGGCGGACTGTAGCTAATGGAAAGCCGGTGTGATGGTGTTTCAGTGAAACACAACAAAATAAGTAAAATGAAGACCAGATGTGAATTAATCATGGCGGCGGTTAGGTTGTTTTTAAAAAGGTTACAATACTGTAATGCCGGAGGATGTCAGTGTTTATAGACCTCTATATGGGAATTTAATCTTACTTGTTTGTTGTCATAAAAGTTAAGGTTGTGTTCCGAGCTGAGGGTTGGAACAGGCTTCTTTTCTGGAGAAAATAATATACTTATAACTGTATTCAAGGTGGTTAACTCGTTATACACTATAACTTTTATTTTGTTAAAAAAAATTGTTCAATAATGCATTATTTTCGAAGGTGTTTCCAAAAACATGATATTAATAAATCCTAATCCAAATAAAAACTTTATTCATCAAAAGTTTTTAATTTAAAACGAACTTGTCTATTAAATCGTTCTTTTTTAATGAATATCATAGGAGACATCGTAGTTTGAACTCACCTATATAAACAAAGTAGCGGGCTATTTTTAGCATTACCCCAAAGTGGATGTGGACGAAGTCGCACGCAAAAACTAAAATATATTTATATGTATGTATTGTAGGCCACCAATTCGTGACCTAAAGCTCAAGTTCAAACAACTGGGCGATCAACACCAATAACAATGTCGTCAACCTCGTTAGAAAAATGTCATATCCTCAATTGAAACCGAAAAACTATTGCTTCCGACAGGAAACATTTAGAATCAATAGGCGATTGAATATAAATAAACGAGGTGCTTCCTTTAGAGAGGGCAGGTGCGCCCGTATGGCCTAGACTCGTTTGTGGCATCCTAGGCTTGTGAACAAAGTACCCACTTTATGCTGGTAGATAAACGGTTGCAATCATTTGGATGCATGCAGGTCGACGCGGTGCATATTTATGCTGAATTGTTTCAATTGTGTACGCGTATGTTAAGTGCATTTCCATTGCTTTTGGTTTTGTTATGTTCATTGAATGTTTTAGGAATAAAATTAGAAAATGACGTTGACCGTAAGAGAAATTAAGTTACAATATAATTTGCTTGCGACAGGTCGCTGGTGGAGGCTGGATGAGAAATGCGGAGGACCGGGATATCTGGCGCAAATGAGGGAGACCTATGTCCAACAGTGGACTGCGATAGGTTGAAGAGAGAGAATAATAATATGCAAGTTGAAGTGGTAGTGGACTGGACACGTATGTCTTAGAACTGTTGACAGTTAGAGCAGACGGGTTCTTAAGTGAAGACAACGCATGAGCAAGCGTAGCGTGGGACACCGTCCGGCCTGATGGACCGACGACTTGCGAAAGGTCGCTGGTGGAGACAGAGTCGGGAAAGCGCAGAACGGGGATACTTGTCGTAAAATGTACGAGACTCTTTAGTAGTTTTTGTCTGTTTAAAAAAAAACGTCTGTAACCACAGATAAAATAAATATACTAAAATAAAACTCATCATCTCATCAATAGTTGCCGGTTTATTCTAGACTTCAATAACATGTAAAACGTCAAATGAACTATGTGCATACATAACACATGTTATTTAAGGAATCGGTACACATACCGAGCAGTTATAATATTTTTAAAATATAGACTATGTGAAGGCCCGACGATAATCCAAAAATAGTAAACACAAACATGTTGGTATATCACAAAGCCCTGTATAAAACAGTCAATGTAATCTGATACAAACATGTGAATTGTTTTCCACATCACACGACATTTTGATAAAAAGCTATCACGTCGCCGACACGCGCACAAAAAAATGTGTAAATGTCTGTTTATTTTGAGATCGGATACTTTTATATCCAATTTATAAATAACTAGCTTTTGCCCACGGCTTCGCTCGCATTAAATTCGGGATAACACGGTTCTTTCATTTATCACTATACATAGGATTTCCCCTCCCTCCAACTTTAAAGGTTTCGGGGTCAATTTCAGCAAAAAATATGTTTTTTTTAGCAAAAAATATGTTATAGTGAGCTAACCTTAAGTAGACCTTTAAAAGGAGAACAATACTCTCATACACAACTTTTGTGAAACTTTAACCGTTTACTCAGCGTACGCAGTGGAAGCTCCAAGTATGAAAAAATACCCCCGATTTTGAAACATTCTTCATTGTTGCTCCGCTTCTATTACTCGTATCTCGTGATGATATATAGCCTATAGCCTTCCTCGATAAATAAGCTATCTAACACTGAAAGAATTTTTCAAATCGAACTAGTAGTTCCTGAGATTAGCGCGTTCAAACAAAAAAACAAACTCTTCAGCTTTATAGATTAGTATAGATTCTCGAGTGACATATCATTTTAAATATATGCGAAATAAGAGCCTGTATAAAGTAATATTTTATTAATCTTGTAATTCTTTCAGCCTTTTTCCATTATTTGTGCTTTAGTAGTCTATTCAAAGTAAAAACTTATTTTTCAATTTGACGATTCTAAAGTGTCTTGCAGCTGAACAAGACACTGAGCGACTTAGCAGGCTTCATTGAATAAAGTCATTATTAAGTTTGAATCTGCCCTCCTCATTTTGCACCGTGCAGCAAGTAGTAGTTTTGATTTTATCGACCCCTTAGTTTAGAAATTAGAGGTCGGACACAATTTTTTCAACTTTGGAAGTGTCTCTCGCGCCAACTATTCAATTTATAAAAAAATGATATTAAGAAACTCTTTATCATTTTTAAGCTCTACACATTGATACCCTACACGGGGGGTTACGATGAAAAAAATAATAATGAGTTTCAGTTCAATGTATGGGGAACTCCAAAATATATTAATTATTTTTCAAGTTTCTTGTCAAAACCTAATAGCGGTTCACATAATACATATACTTACAAAGTTTGAATAGTGTAGTGTTTATAGTTTCGGAGAAAAAAGGGTGTAACATACGGACGGACAGACAGACATGACGAATCTATAAGGGTTCCGTTTTTTGCCATTTGGCTACGGAACCCTAAAAAGACATATTTTTAAGTTATATCTATCACTGCAAATGTTCAATTACGAGTAACATCTATCAAATAAATAGGTAGTTATTATATCGAAAGCTAACCATCATGCGAATAAAGCGAAGCGTAGGCCGACCCCTAACCAGATGGACGGATGATCTGGTTAAGGTGGCGGGTGGCAGATGGATGTCAACTGCAAGGGATCGGTCCGCGTGGAAATCATTAGGGGAGGCCTTCGTTCAGCAGTGGACATAATTAGGCTGTAATGATGATGATGATGATGATGAACCATCATGCAAGGCTTTAAGATTCACCGCTGGACTCGGGCGCCCCTTATGAATTGTAAAGTCATTATTCTCATATCAGATGATAGACATTATCTGTCTGATCTACTCAACTCAGATGTTCCCATGGTTATTTCTGAGAGCAGGGACGGGTCGTGAAGTAAAATTTATTCATAACTAAAAATCGGATATGATACTTCCTCCCCTATTTGAAGGATTTAGGGGTGGATTTTTGAAAAAAATATGTGCCATATTTTTTTGTTTCTGACATATAATCCGCATACCAAATTTCAGCGTCGTACTACCAAAATTGCGGGATGTTCCATACAAACTTCCAACCCCAATTTTAGGGGAATTGGGGGTGAAAACGGGACAAAAAGTAGCCTAAAACCTATTCTAGGTTACTTACTATCAACATACCAAGTTTCAATAAAATCCGTTCAGCCGTTTAGGCGTGAAAGCGTAACAAACAGACAGACAGACAGAGATACTTTCACATTTATAATATTAGTATGGATAATTGAGTAGCTGAATTGAGTTGAATAGTTATGGAGCGTCTGGCTCATTGGTTTGAACTGCTTCCTTCCGATGTGGAGGGTGCAGGTTCAAATCGACACGTACCAATGTATTTCCAATTTTCGAATGTATATGTATGTTAATCCGACGTTCTTACGGTGAAGAAAAACACCATGAGGAAACTTTCGCACGGTTAAGAAAGGATTTGAACCCCAATGATCGTGTATAGTACGCTTTCAGAGGAATTTTCCATTCCATTCCACAATCTGAGCGATGATTGTCGAGGTTTTCCCAGGGAAGTATTGTATGGGGTACTATAAGTGGTAAGTTAATAGGTAACTTTTAAATGGTCGACAACGCGCATGTAGTGCCTCTGGTACAATAGCCATAGGCACAGATAAAATAAATACGCTAAACCATAGGCTTCGCCATCAAGCGGCACGTTCCTTGTTTACGACGTAGTAGTATGAAATTAATAAGCACCGAAAACACTGTGGAATCTTTACACAACATACTAACTTTACCGTATCAGTGATCATCTATAATCAATTTATTTGACTTTTAATTCCAATATTGCGCTGGTGAAATATAATAATACCCCATCATGATTTTTAGGTACGCAAGCCATTTCACGGAGTGCCCAACAATAAGGAAAACAACTTGCTATAAAACATTTTATAATTGAATACGTCTGCGTTGTGTCGACCGAAACATTTACAAAACCAGGTGAAATAATGAAAAGTTTATACAATTGCCTCGAGCGGTGAATACGCTCACGCGGCCGCCAGGCGTCGCCAACTCGTGTACTATTGGCATGTACATCTACGCGCCGAGTTATTTTAATAATGGACATTTTATATTTTAATTAAATGTTTTAGAACTGGAAATGGAGCGAGCTATGCTCGGAATCTCTCTTAAAGATATAATCAGAAATAATGTTATCCGCAAGAGAACCTACGTTACCGACATAGCTCGCGGAAGACCAGAATATCTGGCGCAAAAAAACCTATGTCCAACAGTGGACTGCGATAGTTTGAAGAGAAGAGAATGGAAAATGTTGAAGAAATATTTGGTGTAATGTATGTGTGCAATCTTGTTGTTGTGGCGAAGATGTATTGCACGATAAAAGCAAGTTTGTTTCCATTTTTACCCATACAACGAACCCTATGTTAATATTGTGCGTAGATAACTTTCTTGCCCATACATCATGCGTAAAATTAAAAGATGACGGTGCGTAAGTATGTTGTGAAACTCAATACTGTTCACATACCTTTACTCGGTGGTTCGGTACTGACTCGTCCAGGTACCACTGCAGTGACAGATATCATCCCGTGAAATAGGACTGCTGTGCACTACTATGTTTTGGGATGTGGATACTTTAATTAGTGTAATAACAGACCTAACATCTGTCGTCTCGTGTGACGGGCGCAGGGCAGTATTGACGGAAAATAATGACTGTCTACTTTCATTAATTTCCTTTAACTCTTTATATGTCATGGTCAAGCATATCACTTACCACAAGTTGTGCGAAATGATCATCCAATCCACTAATGACATAAAACATTTCCTGAATGACCTTGAATAAACCCCTATTTTTCTAGATCATTTAGGAAATGTTTCAGACCGATCTCCGTGATCAGTATTCCTCGGGTGACAATGGTTGGTCACACCTGGTGCACGCCACTAATCATGCAAGCAGGGCACCTCCGTTGCCCGCCACATTATAATTTCTATCGAGTGTGGAAAACACGACGCAACAATGATTTGTTATTGTAAACAAACGCACCCACAGAAATATCGAGAAACATAGAGGGCGACACGCAGGGCATTACTCGGAACGCTTGGGAAATCGAAGCGTAATAGGAATGCTCATGAGCTCACTGGAAAGCATGCCACTTACTTATATATCTAAGAAACACGTGGGAAAAAAAAGAAATGTATATTAACGATTTTTAAGTAAATCCCCGCCTAGGGACTCGAGCCATTTATAACCTTAGACCACGTGATTCAATTCTAATACTTCCCATTTAAAAAAATCGATATTTTAACAGTAGCGTCTCAATACATTTACCATAATCTAGTTTATGTCTACAAAAATCTTCATTTGTTTGAAAAAAATTGTGACGTACATAACTTGAATACTAGGAGCAAAAACAAACTTGCTGTCCCAAATCTTAGACTAAGTAAAGTAGGAAAATCATTTGTTGGAAGAGGCATAACATTCTTTAATAAAATACCACAAAATCTTGCCGAATTGCCTTTTCACCAGTTTAAATTAAAGATTAAAAAAACCCTCATGAAAAAAGGTTACTATACAATAGAAGAATATTTATCGGATAAAGATGTGGTCATGCACTTAGTGTTCCAGTCAATCTTTGTAATAAATTATTGTAAAGCTATGTGTAGGTAAATGACAAAACTGTAACCACTGATATAAAAGATTAAAAGAGTAACTCGAGTTTCTTGCCGGCTCTTCTCGAAGATCTACTTATTCCGAACCGGTGGTAGAGTCACAAAAAAATATGATAAAAATAACTATTGACGATTCAAAAGTATCTCTAACAGATTATTTGAATAAAATTTTTCTTCCTTTCCTACCCGCAATGGGTGTATAACTTTCCACGCGGGCCCAGTGCGGATTGGCCAACTTCACGCACAACCTTTGAATTTCTTCGCAGGTTTCCTCACGATGTTTTTCTTCACAGTAAGAGATAACCATTGTTAACTACATTCAAGTTGTACCGGAATATCGGAATTGAGGCCCGTTGTTAACAGATGGTAGAAGGTAGCAAACGGATGTCAATTGCAAGGACCGGTCGGGAAATCANATAAAACTCATCATCTCATCAATAGTTGCCGGTTTATTCTAGACTTCAATAACATGTAAAACGTCAAATGAACTATGTGCATACATAACACATGTTATTTAAGGAATCGGTACACATACCGAGCAGTTATAATATTTTTAAAATATAGACTATGTGAAGGCCCGACGATAATCCAAAAATAGTAAACACAAACGTGTTGGTATATCACAAAGCCCTGTATAAAACAGTCAATGTAATCTGATACAAACATGTGAATTGTTTTCCACATCACACGACATTTTGATAAAAAGCTATCACGTCGCCGACACGCGCAAAAAAAATGTGTAAATGTCTGTTTATTTTGAGATCGGATACTTTTATATCCAATTTATAAATAACTAGCTTTTGCCCGGCTTCGCTCGCATTAAATTCGGGATAACACGGTTCTTTCATTTATCACTATACATAGGATTTCCCCTCCCTCCAACTTTAAAGGTTTCGGGGTCAATTTCAGCAAAAAATATGTTTTTTTTAGCAAAAAATATGTTATAGTGAGCTAACCTTAAAAGATAGACATATGCTGTCGCGGACTTCGTAGACCTTTAAAAGGAGAACAATACTCTCATACACAACTTTTGTGAAACTTTAACCGTTTACTCAGCGTACGCAGTGGAAGCTCCAAGTATGAAAAAATACTTCCGATTTTGAAACATTCTTCATTGTTGCTCCGCTTCTATTACTCGTATCTCGTGATGATATATAGCCTATAGCCTTCCTCGATAAATAAGCTATCTAACACTGAAAGAATTTTTCAAATCGAACTAGTAGTTCCTGAGATTAGCGCGTTCAAACAAAAAAACAAACAAACAAACTCTTCAGCTTTATAGATTAGTATAGATTCTCGAGTGACATATCATTTTAAATATATGCGAAATAAGAGCCTGTAAAAAGTAGTATTTTATTAATCTTGTAATTCTTTCAGCCTTTTTCCATTATTTGTGCTTTAGTAGTCTATTCAAAGTAAAAACTTATTTTTCAATTTGACGATTCTAAAGTGTCTTGCAGCTGAACAAGACACTGAGCGACTTAGCAGGCTTCATTGAATAAAGTCATTATTAAGTTTGAATCTGCCCTCCTGATTTTGCACCGTGCAGCAAGTAGTACTTTTGATTTTATCAACCCCTTAGTTTAGAAATTAGAGGTCGGACACAATTTTTTAACTTTGGAAGTGTCTCTCGCGCCAACTATTCAATTTATGAAAAAATGATATTAAGAAACTCTTTATCATTTTTAAGCTCTACACATTGATACCCCACACGGGGGGTTACGATGAAAAAAATAATAATGAGTTTCAGTTCAATGTATGGGGAACCCAAAAATATATTAATTATTTTTCAAGTTTCTTGTCAAAACCTAATAGCGGTTCACATAATACATATACTTACAAAGTTTGAATAGTGTAGTGTTTATAGTTTCGGAGAAAAAAGGGTGTAACATACGGACGGACAGACAGACATGACGAATCTATAAGGGTTCCGTTTTTTGCCATTTGGCTACGGAACCCTAAAAAGACATATTTTTAAGTTATATCTATCACTGCAAATGTTCAATTACGAGTAACATCTATCAAATAAATAGGTAGTTATTATATCGAAAGCTAACCATCATGCGAATAAAGCGAAGCGTAGGCCGACCCCTAACCAGATGGACGGATGATCTGGTTAAGGTGGCGGGTGGCAGATGGATGTCAACTGCAAGGGATCGGTCCGCGTGGAAATCATTAGGGGAGGCCTTCGTTCAGCAGTGGACATAATTAGGCTGTAATGATGATGATGATGATGATGAACCATCATGCAAGGCTTTAAGATTCACCGCTGGACTCGGGCGCCCCTTATGAATTGTAAAGTCATTATTCTCATATCAGATGATAGACATTATCTGTGTGATCTACTCAACTCAGATGTTCCCATGGTTATTTCTGAGAGCAGGGACGGGTCGTGAAGTAAAATTTATTCATAACTAAAAATCGGATATGATACTTCCTCCCCTATTTGAAGGATTTGGGGGTGGATTTTTGAAAAAAATATGTGCCATATTTTTTTGTTTCTGACATATAATCCGCATACCAAATTTCAGCGTCGTACTACCAAAATTGCGGGATGTTCCATACAAACTTCCAACCCCAATTTTAGGGGAATTGGGGGTGAAAACGGGACAAAAAGTAGCCTAAAACCTATTCTAGGTTACTTACTATCAACATACCAAGTTTCAATAAAATCCGTTCAGCCGTTTAGGCGTGAAAGCGTAACAAACAGACAGACAGACAGAGATACTTTCACATTTATAATTAGTATGGATAATTGAGTAGCTGAATTGAATAATAGTTATGGAGCGTCTGGCTCATTGGTTTGAACTGCTTCCTTCCGATGTGGAGGGTGCAGGTTCAAATCGACACGTACCAATGTATTTCCAATTTTCGAATGTATATGTATGTTAATCCGACGTTCTTACGGTGAAGAAAAACACCATGAGGAAACTTTCGCACGGTTAAGAAAGGATTTGAACCCCAATGATCGTGTATAGTACGCTTTCAGAGGAATTTTCCATTCCATTCCACAATCTGAGCGATGATTGTCGAGGTTTTCCCAGGGAAGTATTGTATGGGGTACTATAAGTGGTAAGTTAATAGGTAACTTTTAAATGGTCGTCAACGCGCATGTAGTGCCTCTGGTACAATAGCCATAGGCACAGATAAAATAAATACGCTAAACCATAGGCTTCGCCATCAAGCGGCACGTTCCTTGTTTACGACGTAGTAGTATGAAATTAATAAGCACCGAAAACACTGTGGAATCTTTACACAACATACTAACTTTACCGTATCAGTGATCATCTATAATCAATTTATTTGACTTTTAATTCCAATATTGCGCTGGTGAAATATAATAATACCCCATCATGATTTTTAGGTACGCAAGCCATTTCACGGAGTGCCCAACAATAAGGAAAACAACTTGCTATAAAACATTTTATAATTGAATACGTCTGCGTTGTGTCGACCGAAACATTTACAAAACCAGGTGAAATAATGAAAAGTTTATACAATTGCCTCGAGCGGTGAATACGCTCACGCGGCCGCCAGGCGTCGCCAACTCGTGTACTATTGGCATGTACATCTACGCGCCGAGTTATTTTAATAATGGACATTTTATATTTTAATTAAATGTTTTAGAACTGGAAATGGAGCGAGCTATGCTCGGAATCTCTCTTAAAGATATAATCAGAAATAATGTTATCCGCAAGAGAACCCTACGTTACCGACATAGCTCGCGGAAGACCAGAATATCTGGCGCAAAAAAACCTATGTCCAACAGTGGACTGCGATAGTTTGAAGAGAAGAGAATGGAAAATGTTGAAGAAATATTTGGTGTAATGTATGTGTGCAATCTTGTTGTTGTGGCGAAGATGTATTGCACGATAAAAGCAAGTTTGTTTCCATTTTTACCCATACAACGAACCCTATGTTAATATTGTGCGTAGATAACTTTCTTGCCCATACATCATGCGTAAAATTAAAAGATGACGGTGCGTAAGTATGTTGTGAAACTCAATACTGTTCCATACCTACATGTTTTTTCTTCGAAGTCAATTAAGGTCTTGCATTTATGCCTAATTTGATTTAATGAATCGAATGCAGTAAAGTTTCCATTGATTATTGTATGTTGAATGGTGTGAAGGCTAGTGTTCGGTTGACTATTGTCAAAGTTAAGCTACTATCGCAGTATTGATGGTCGGATAGGTGACCGAAGAATATCAGCTTGTTATCAGTCCCTCCGTGCTTTAAAAGGGACGATAAGCCGTTAATATCGGCTAATAGCCCAATCGGCCCATAGCTGTGTGGGATGGTACAAGTATGTGCAGTATAGTAGGAAGGTATAGGTCTATTGATTGATTGATCATATACCATAATTATACATTTGACGACCCATCTGGTGTAATGGTCGAGACGTCAGCTGCTACACCAAGGGTTCGATCCCCGAGCAGTACAAACTGTTTGTAATGGTCTGGGTGTTTTCGATGTATAATATGTATGTATTTACTAAAAAAAATCTGTTGTTTAGTACTTATAAAACAGGCTTCACGCTTATCTTGGGGCTCGATAGCGGTACGGTGTGTCTGTAGATATTTATTTAGGGAGCGTAGAAGTGCGCAACCGGCATTTTGAATGGAAAACCCTTTACTCGGTGGTTCGGTACTGACTCGTCCAGGTACCACTGCAGTGACAGATATCATCCCGTGAAATAGGACTACTGTGCACTACTATGTTTTGGGATGTGGACACTGTAATTAGTGTAATAACAGACCTAACATCTGTCGTCTCGTGTGACGGGCGCAGGGCAGTATTGACGAAAATAATGACTGCCTACTGTCATTAATTTCCTTTAACTCTTTATATGTCATGGTCAAGCATATCACTTACCACAAGGTGTGCGAAATGATCATTCAATCCACTAATGACATAAAACATTTCCTAAATTACCTTGAATAAACCCTATTTTTAGATCATTCAGGAAATGTTTCAGACCGATCTCCGTGATCAGTATTCCTCGGGTGACAATGGTTGGTCACCCTGGTGCACGCCACTAATCATGCAAGCAGGGCACCTCCGTTGCCCGCCACATTATAATTTCTATCGAGTGTGGAAAACACGACGCAACAATGATTTGTTATTGTAAACAAACGCACCCACAGAAATATCGAGAAACATAGAGGGCGACACGCAGGGCATTACTCGGAACGCTTGGGAAATCGAAGCGTAATAGGAATGCTCATGAGCTCACTGGAAAGCATGCCACTTGACTTATATATCTAAGAAACACGTGGGAAAAAAAAGAAATGTATATTAACGATTTTTAAGTAAATCCCCGCCTAGGGACTCGAGCCATTTATAACCTTAGACCACGTGATTCAATTCTAATACTTCCCATTTAAAAAAATCGATATTTTAACAGTAGCGTCTCAATACATTTACCATAATCTAGTTTATGTCTACAAAAATCTTCATTTGTTTGAAAAAAATTGTGACGTACATAACTTGAATACTAGGAGCAAAAACAAACTTGCTGTCCCAAATCTTAGACTAAGTAAAGTAGGAAAATCATTTGTTGGAAGAGGCATAACATTCTTTAATAAAATACCACAAAATCTTGCCGAATTGCCTTTTCACCAGTTTAAATTAAAGATTAAAAAAACCCTCATGAAAAAAGGTTACTATACAATAGAAGAATATTTATCGGATAAAGATGTGGTCATGCACTTAGTGTTCCAGTCACAAAATCTTTGTAATAAATTATTGTAAATCTATGTGTAGGTAAATGACAAAACTGTAACCACTGATATAAAAAGATTAAAAGAGTAACTCGAGTTTCTTGCCGGCTCTTCTCGAAGATACTACTTATTCCGAACCGGTGGTAGAGTCACAAAAAAAATATGATAAAAATAACTATTGACGATTCAAAAGTATCTCTAACAGATTTATTTGAATAAAAAATTTTTTTCTTCCTTTCCTACCCGCAATGGGTGTATAACTTTCCACGCGGGCCCAGTGCGGATTGGCCAACTTCACGCACAACCTTTGAATTTCTTCGCAGGTTTCCTCACGATGTTTTTCTTCACAGTAAGAGATAACCATTGTTAACTACATTCAAGTTGTACCGGAATATCGGAATTGAGGCCCGTTGTTAACAGATGGTAGAAGGTAGCAAACGGATGTCAATTGCAAGGGACCGGTCGGGAAATCATTAGGGGAGCAGTTACTTTATTTTTTCTCTTAAGTACTTCTTAATAGGTAGTAGTAGCACAGATTAAATAATATGTAGTAGTAAAAGTTCCCCGCCCTCCCTCAATATACTGGTTGGGGGGCAAAAGTTAAAGTCTTTCATTTTTTTATTGGTTGTGTCTACGAGTAAACTAAACTTAAACTTTACTATGTATGTATGTGTTCTATGGTACGTGAACTTGTATCTCTATCGCGTGACGACTATTTATATGTCTTGCACATGTCATGCCATGGCTAATACGGTGTATATTGTTAAAAATAACATGTGCCTCAGTTTGAAACTCAATTAGAACATTTACGAGGCGTGGTCGTGAGCTCTCGCAGTCCATAAGGCTACTTCTGCTTTTTGTATGAGCACGTTAATAGGCCGACAAACAATGTGCTAAGTAAGGCGTCGGATCTAAGCTAAGTAAGGTGTGGATCCGGTTCTATATATTCTTATGGGTATATGGCATGTGTTCACGTCTGCTAACTGTGATCAGTTTGTTACGATATACGCTCTAGAATGTATTGAACACGTCTAGTTTTTTTAGGTGTGATAAAATTCATTTTTTTTAATATTCAAATCATTTCTTTCATATGTAAAAATCCATATTACATAAAACCACTTATATTAAACATTAAAATTTAAAATGAAACAGTAAAAATATTAAAATGAAAAATTTAAAAATTAAAGCCACAAGCCAGTTATATATTGTTATATAATTATGGACCAAAATAATAATTAGTATTTTGTTAAAAGTTTTATTTATTGTTATTAAGCAAATAACTGTGATTTTATAATGTATAACAAACACGTAGTGTTATTTTTTACCCAGCTGCTGAAGGAGGGAATTTCACTCAAGAGTGTACTTAACATTCAATATATTACTTCTCATACTGAAGCTTAATGAGTTGACCAATTAAAAGTAATTGAATAAATGTATTTTTTAAATGTCTGGCTAAATCGCTTATTGTTAACAAAATGTGAATCCGTTTGGAGGGCACGTTTAGCCGTCGTTACGATAGTAGTTGGTAACATCCACCAATCGGCGTTCGGCCCGCGTAGTGTGCTATGGGTTAATCTCCCCATGTCTATGCTGGGCCTGTTTTATGTGATAGTGGGCAAACGAGTAGACGGCTCATCTGATGGTAAATGACGCCGTCGCCTATGTACACTAGGTATACCAGAGGCAAAGAAATGCGTTGCCGGCGTTTTAAATGGAACCTCTTTTCTTGAAGGTAACAGATTCCACAGTTTAGTCGTATGGGGTAAAAAGCTTCGACATAAGCATACGGTAGAGATCTTCCGTTCATCAAGGTGGTATGGATGAAATTACGAATTTCGCCTCGATGTACAATGATGAAATGTAGCGACAAGAAAGTATAGGACGCTATAGGCTGATGGTGAACATTCAGAATGACCAAGTCAATAAGCAAAGTCAGTATAAATAAGCGTGTCGTAATTCGCTTAGCAGTGTGTTATTAAATACGGAAAGACTATTTATATCGGGTCGCGGGCGTGCTCCCGGAATAGCACTCGGCCAAGGCCTGGGCCGGAGATCAGCTGCTATCTTCCTGCAGGACGCTCGGGAAAGTTCCGAAATTGGTACAAGGGCTCATTTGGTAACAGGTGCAGCGCAGGCGTACGCAGGTTTCCTCACGATGTTTTCGGATAAACGCATACCTAATAATTACGAAAGAATTGTTACGTGGCGGGTTTTGAACCTGCACCCTCCAGATCGGAAGGCAATATCCACCAGTGAACCACCGACTCTCTTACATTGTATATACAATATTAATTAGCGTGACTAACGCCATAGAAACTGCGTTCTTTTGTTGGCCGAGGTGTCAGGAAGTGAGCCGTATTGTCCCGGCCCTGCTTTGATCTAGAACAAAAGAATTAATTCGGGAACAATGTGACATAGGAAGCCCCCCACGGTATCCGTAAACACATGTATAATGCTACCAAATTGGGTGAATATTTAACGTTCGTGTGAGCCACACGTGGGTAGTAAACGACCTAACGTTTGTGCGTGTTTATTTCATAATGGTAAGTATTATTTAGATGATACAAATATAAATGTCAGAGACAAACTATAGATAATATATTTATATTTTTGATTTCTATATGATTGATGTTTATTTTGTGTGCGTAAGGAGTTATTTCTCTACCTATATTTACCTTAATTAATTCTTAGCAATGGTAAACACTGTCAATACTCCGCCCTTAGAGAGAGACGACAGATCTTAAGTCTATTATATCCGGTTATACATTGAAACCTAAACATTTTTGTGTAGTTTTTTTATACGTCATCAATGGTGAACCAATATTTTTGCATACTAAAGCTGTAGTAGGTGACTGGGTAAATAAAAAATACTTTATTTTATGTTGCTTGCTGCTGCGGAACCCTCCATGAGCGAGTCCGACTCGCGCTTGGTTACTCTCGCGACTCATGCCTGTGCATGCATGTGTGTATGTGTGTGAGAGAGAGAATGTGTGTGTGTGTGTGTGTGTGTGTGTGTGTGTGTGTGTGTGCGTGTGCGTGTGCGTGTGTGTGTGTGGGTGTGGGTGTACGTGTGGACATGAGTGCGTGTAGGTGCGTTTGCGTGTGTGTATACTTGGGTGTGTGATTTCGTGTTTGTGTATGATTCCCCAAATGATTTCCTCACGGGACCGTAAGGAAATCATTTGGGGATGATGACAGCTCCTTATGGCGCAACATCATTGCGTGTCCTCCCCAAGCACGCACGCGGAAAACGCGATGTGTATCTACCAGAATTACGCCTTGTTAGCGTGAAGTAATTAAGGCGCCATTAAAAAATCATTAGGCGCAGCTGCTTCCGACGGCGGAGTGACGCGGGGCCGCGGTCACCCATCATGGATACGTGTTTCATCGACGCTGACTAATTGGGAGCAAGGTTGGAAGGATAACAACAATGGCGTCTCTGTATGAAGATAATATGCCTGGGCCATGGAGTTTGTAATATTGTAAAGGACAATTACTTTTATATATTTTAAAATTGCATCAACGTGTACAAATGACGTTCAGCCATCTGGTTAAACGAAGCGTTCAGCGACGTGGTTAGTTGTACTATAGCCATTTAATTGAATTCCGGCGTTTAACGAACGGCCTAGGTGTTCAATTAGATGGCTAATTTAACCAGATGGCTTCGACAGATACAAACAAACAATAGCCGACATAAATACGTCGTCATCCAGCCCCAATTTGGGCTAGGAGGTACTATGGATAAAAACTAACTAATATACGTATCATATATTATATTGTAGTTACAAACAGACATGATCGTACACACAAATACACGAGGATCGTACGCGGATCTCTCCAACGTCTCAATCATGGGTCGTCTAATGATTTTTAATATTAATTGCCTGTGTACATGTCAGTGGATATTTATTTATTTATTTACTGAACTACAGAGTCATCTCATCATCATCATCGGCCTATAACTGCAGGCCACAGGCCTTACGAAACTGTATGCCTATGGGGAAACAGAGTAGCCTACCATTCCTTTAACACTTGCATCGTCCTGCACATATTTGAATAAGATTTCAACAAGTGATAACAATAACAGCATTTCAACTACATAGTAGTTAACGTCGAACGATATTGAACTTTATGGCTTTGCAATTATGGGCAATATGCAATTAGGTTGCGTGTACTGTTGATAAGTGATAACATACCACATATATGCCGGTAACGGGCGGGCTAATTGCCGCACGCACGTGCACTGACATAAAGGCGAGGATACACATGCCAGTAAATCAGGAAAGTAGCTTGCATGAAAGTTACTGGCGACTGGCATAGCGCGATACATTTGCAAGTAATACTGGCATGAAAGTTGTGTCCTTGCATGCCATCATTCCCATCGCGTATACACAGGACAGTTCGTGAGAGTCTACCTATTCTTACGCGCTAAAAATGTAAACAATCACAGGGAATTAAACAAAATTGTGTTGTAACTAGCAATTTAATGTGTTAAATTAATTATGGATAAAAAGAAAAAACGAAGAAGGATTTGGGTAAGAAATTGAATTAGTTGAAGGGAAGAATGAGAAGCAAGTAGTAATCTGCTTAAAGAGTTGCGTGATGAAGATACCGATGGGTACAGAAATCATTTCAGAATACAAAAAATAACCAACAAAACTAAAAAAAACACAAAGCTACTGTCATACCCTTAGCTGTTGCGTCTGTTGACAGATGCCAGTTTGGTAACCCACGACCCTCTCATAACGGGCATGCAAGTAAGTCAAATGTTGGGCTAGCTACTTGTAGGCCTGTAACCGGCATGCCAGTTAGCGTATACACTTGACAGTGGCTGGCACCTCAAGGAGCTGATGCTAGTTTGCAAGTTACGGGCATGTGTATCCTTAGCATAATACAGTTCCGATTGCATACAAGTACGCGCGACTATATATGTGTGGCTGATTTTTAAACGCTATAGGGAGCATATGAACAGCCTTGGTTTATGTTATGAGTTAATTGACTTCTTAGCCCAAAGTCTGATACTTGGACCGCTACAATAAAACCACAACCTGCAATACAACCACATTAAGGCTTCGATACAGGAAAAGGCCTGTTTTATTTTATTTTTAATCTTATGACTGTACTAGTTGTGCCCCGCGATGTAACTCGCGCTAAATATGAGCTATCTTCCCGCAGTAAAACGTAGCCCATGTGTTAATCGGGTTAACTCTATAGTTGGTACCGAACAAATGTTATTAAAATCGCTTTGGCCGATTCGACGTGAAGGAGTAAAAAATATACACACTCACAAACTAACTCATTTATAATATCATTGTGATTGTGCCAATCGTTTTATTTAATCTATGACGTGTATAAATAAAATAAGAGTGTCTGTTTGTAATATTGAAATAAAATTATTTTTCTTCATGCATATGATTATATTGTGCATATACAAAATTTTTGTCAGTCAGTCTGTTCGTTTCGGGTAAGCTCTGAGACGGTTGGACCGATTTGGACCGGACTTTTTTTAAGTATGTAGTGGAATAATAATTAGGAATAATATAATAAGGAAAAATAAATGCATTACTTTTGTATTAGATTTTAAGAGCGTCGGTGGCTCAATGGTGTGGACTGTCGCCTTCCTACCGGGAGGGCTGAGGTTCAAATCCCGACACGTACCAATGTATTTTCGAATTTTCGAAAATATATGTACGTTATCCGACGCTCTTACGGTGAAGGAAAACATCGTGAGGAAACCTTCATGTAAGCCTGCGAAGAGATTCGAAGGTTGTGTGTGAAGTCGTCCAATCCGTACTGGGCCTGCGTGGACGACTAAGGCCTAATCACCCTATACGGGTAGGCTCGTGCCCCTCGGTGGGGACGTTTAATGAGCTGATGATGATGAGATTTTAATTGTATTTTCAAAAAATAAAGCAATGTTTTACCTGCGGCGCGACGCCTGCTCGTCACGTCAGTTGCTCTCTTTTAGCATATGTTTTACTGCGGGATAATATAACCTTAAATCGCGGGTAAAACCACCGGAAAGAGCTAATCCATAATGAAACTTAACGTCCTTATTCCTATTCAGCACAAAATTGACAATGTGAAATTCGTACCCTACATTCAGGACATCGAACCAAGTGGCACTTGGCACAGAATTGTCTCAATAAATCAAATTACACTGACCTTCTACAGTTGATCGAGGAGTAGTTGGTATCAATTGCAGTTGCGAGGCTGTGGGATTTCTATTAGTGATGCGAGATCGTAGGCCATGACCTCGGTGGGTAGAAATAGATCAGGGCAAGGCAAATATGGCAGACTAACTGAGGATCATTTCGTCGTCGTCAGCTCATTAAACGTCCCCACTGGGGGGCACGAGCATACCCGTACGTGGGTGTATATAAATAAATAAATATCCACTGACATTCACACACCGCCATCTAATTCCAAGTTAAGCGTGAAGCCTGTTTTATGGGTACTAAACAACGAATTACATGCGGATGCGGATGAACATACATATTATACAAAAAAAAGGACAGACCAATACAAACAGATATGTCCATGCATACAAATGTTTGTTCTACCCGGGGATTGATCCTGTAACCCTTAGTCCAGTAGCCGATGTCTCAACCGGCACACTAAATGGGTCGAATAGGCCTTAGTCGTCCAGGCGAAACACTATCTAAATTCGCTTCGTTAAAGTCATGCGACGCGCGGTAAAATATTATATTTTACAAAATAAAATATTTTGTCTCAAACAAAAGTAGCCTTTTTTCTTCATTACATCAGCTACCTACCAAAATAGTCCCGTCCAATCCAAATACATCTAGCAGTTTCAGAGATTACCTGGAACAAACAGACACACAGGAAGACAAAAATTTTAAAAAATGTAGGTACCGTACATATATTCATATGCATAAAAAAACAATAATTTCAATATTACAAACAGGCACTCCAATCATTTTTATATGTATAGCTTAATTCAGTCAATTCGTTTCTTGTACTTCGTGTATATTGGCTGAAATCAATAAACGTTTCCAATAACTTTGATATAATGTCTCGCATACTGTCTCGCGTTACGAATACAAAATTAGTTTTGATTCCATTTATATTGAGCCTTAGAATATATTAAATCCTAATAGACCATGTTAGCACAAGCACGCTATTTGAAGATATTATTGCGAACTCTGATCTGAATTGCATAGCCCTTTCTTGAACACGGAGAACCTTTTCCAAGTAGTTTTAAAATTCAAACACAAAATATCTTTAATCAAATGAATTTGACTTAAAGGTTCTATAAGAAACTTATTTAATTATTTATTCTTGTAGGTACATTGTCAGCAATGATTATAATTAAAAAATATATTTATTCAAATTATTCTTTTATCGGTTTTATTTAAAGTGGCTGATAGTGGTAAACTATTTATTTTGTAGTAATACATTATTTATTATTCTACGCATTAGTTAGAATCATAGGCTGTACTGGACCAGTGTATATGATAATTAAGGAACCGGGGCCCATTAAAAAAACAGTCATCATTACCATAATCATCGGCCTATAACATCCCACAGCAGAGATTAGGACTTTATACACAGCATAGCTATATAAATTAGTCCGTAGTCTACCACTGCCTCCGAAACACGGAATCATGTGAAAAAGTAGTAATGATGATTAATGATTAGCGAAAAACTAATAAGGCAAACACCAAACAGCTCAAACAATTGAAACGTACCTACAACGTGGCGTTATTTAAATGTACGCCATCTTTATTTCTCTATTCTGCGCGCTTAAACTTTAAAACAAGTACAGTTAAACAAAATCCATGGCAAGTAGTGCATGGCAACTGCAACAGCTGACCTGTACAGTCGGTTTAAGAAGTCCCGAGGGAGCCGTTTGCTTGTACAATGAACGTATTGCAACGAGCTACGCGATAGTGGTCCTTACTGTGTTATATATAAGAGTATATAAGCTTAATATACGTTTGATAGTAGAGTTTGCGATGTAGTTTGCGAACGTACAGGCTGTGTGGGGCCCTAGGGAGTCTCCACGTTTGCTTAGCCCAAACGTAATATTTAAAGGCTGTGTCATAATGTGTAATTTACATGTATTATGTAGAAGACCTACTTGGTTGAGACGTCGGCTCTTACACCAAGAGTTCCGGGTTCGATCCCCGGGCAGTACATACATTTGTGACAACACTAAAACTACTCAACACTGAGGTTTTTTTATCATTCCAACACCACCATCTCAGCTCATTATAAGTCCCCACCGAGGGGCAAGCATCTACTTGTAAAGGGTGTACAGGCCGTCTTCCACGTGGGCCCAGTGCGGATCGGCCGACTTCACGCACAACCTTAGAATCTTTTACGCGTGCGCAGGTTTCCCCAATTTGGTTTCCTTCTCCGTAAGATCACTGGATAAATGTACACATATAACTTCAAAAAAATTCGATCCTGCACCCTCCAGGTCGGAAGGTAATAGTCCACACCAATGAGCCTTCGAAGCTCTTATCATTACTTAGGTACGTCTCTTTTACAAAATAAAATTAACATACAAAAACCACATGGAGGGAATATATCAAGGCTGTCGTGTCGGTGATATATAATGTGTAGGATAGATTGTAGCGTCCTTTATGCTCAGTTCTAAGTGAGTTACTTGAGTCTGCTTAATGTTTAACGGATCTACAAGAGCTACAAAATGTCTTCCAGAAGCTTAGCAATGTAATAAAAGCATGCTAAATATTAAAGCTGTGATGCGGGTTTCTAATAGAATTTAAAATATAGATGACCTTTATGGTGTAATAGTTGAGACGTCGACTAGTATACCAAGATCAATAGGTTCCGGGTTCGATCTCTGGGCAGTATAAGCATTTGTGTCCATGAATATGTCTGTTTGTACTGGTCTGGGTGTTCATATATAAATACTTTAATTCGTCGTTAAGTACCCATATTACAAACGTATGCATAGTTTGGGGCTAGATAGCGCTGTTTTAATGCAGGTGGATATTTATATATTTAAACATCCCATAATAAATCGATTCATAATTATAAAAAGTATAGAACTATCTACTACGAAGACCCGTATCGTATCGTTTAATAGCAACCTCACGTGCCAGTTATGTATCTCGCCGGATAAAACGAGACTCTAATGACTTGCAAACATGCACTTGATTAACTTAGAAGGTAATGGTCTAAAATACTAAATATTACAATGTTATTAGACAGCAGCCTTATTGTTCTCGTAGTCTGAGAATTTCCCGGAGCACAGAAGGCACTAATCAGTCAAAACAAGCAGAGATGGTGGGTCAGAAATTCTTTCGTCTTTCAGTATGCTATCAAAGCATCTCACGCAAGGGAGCGACATAATGTCGGCACAAACAAGAACAGACATATAAATTCCTATGTGCACCTGTAAGTTATTCCTAGAACAATATTTGCGCATAAAAATGACTTATCTTAGTGCCGTGATGAGATACTCCCCATTGTGCAATAGGGCTGCCAGCGATGGTACTATTTAACCTACTTTCTTCTTTGTTCACATAAGATAGAATTGAAGACCAAGAGTGCATTCTTGCACAAATAAACGAAAAGATTTTGATCAAGTATCGGCCAAATTTATAAATTCATGCTAATGTTATTTCATCTACTTCTTTCGCAACGCAGTCGGCTATCAAGCGTCGGTGGCTCAATGGTGTGGACTGTCGCCCTCCTACCGGGAGATCTGAGGTACAAATCCCGCCACGTACCAATGTATTTTCGAATTTTCAAAATCATATGTACGTTATCCGACGCTCTTACGGTGAAGGGAAATATCGTGAGGGAACCTGCACACGCCTGCGAAGAGATTCAAAGGTTGTGCGTGAAGTCGGTCATTCCGCACTGGGCCCGCGTGGGCGACTAAGGTCTAAACACCCTTACGGGTACGCTCGTGCCCCTCGGTGGAGACGTTTAATGAGCTGATGATGATTCGCAACGGACTGTTTCTGTATATCTGTGCTAAGAATGTTTCTTGTCTGTGTTTCTGTGACTAGCGACTTTCTTCTAAATAGATTAGGAAGACCCAAATACAGCAAGAGTTTCAGGCGAGTTCTAAGTATAGGTATTTACAAAAAAAAATTGTAAGTATTCGTTGTTAAGTTCCTATAGAAGAAGCTTCTTGCTAAAGTTTTGGCTAGGTGGTGCTACGTATCATATAAATGTCTGAGGATATTATTAATGATAATGATGGCGGGTGGCAGATGGATGTGAACTACTAGGGATTGGCCCGCGTGGAAATCATTAGAAAGAAAGAAATATTTTAAATTGTTAAAACATCACAACACAAATCAAAATTGCAGTAGAGAATGTTTGTTCAGCTGTGGACATATATGATAATTTATTAATTATTTTTTAATCGACCATTATTTTGGGATAATTGTCTCATTAAAAAGTATGTGTTCCGTTGACAATAAAATTTCCTTATTTCTCAAGAGGCAAAGTGGCAGCCCTGGTCGTATGCGTTTTTATTCAGAGCACAGAATGCGCCGAGCTCTCCGGGACCGATGTTTTGTGCTCACAGCTGCAATGGTCGCGGAACGCGGACGTCCATCGGCTCCTTATTAGACCTGGGCTAGCCGATCTTATCTTAGCACTAGATACATTAAACATGTTGCTCAAATATAGGTGCTAGAAAGCCTTTTTTCAAGATTGGTAATCGAATTCATTTATTTTAAATTAGGCTCACAAAAGCACTTATGAACGTCAAAAACTATAATAAAAAACAATTAAAATACTAAACTTAAAAATATGAATTTCGATGCTTTGAAAAAAAGCGCTTCAGTGGTTTGGCCTGTTGAGAAAGAAGCACCCAAGAAAACTCAACAGTGTAGCCTTTTTTAAAAACAATTACTTAATGTAACTATATCATTAGGACATTGCAGATTGAATAACCTGATTGTCTTTAAATTTTATTGTTGTTAAACTGTTTCTTGTTCATGTCAATTGCATAATTAGATGTCTTCCAAATATTTGTGCATTTAGGTTTTTTTTATACTATAATAGGCAAACGAGCAAACGGCTCATCTGATGGTAAATGTCACCGCCGCCCATGTACATTTGCATACCAGAGGGCACTGAAATGCGTTGCCGGCCTTGCAGCAGGGAATACGCTCTTTTTTGAAGGTCGCCGGGTCGTATCGCTCAGGAAATATCTCCGGCAGCAACTGATTCCACAATTTCGTAGTTCGTGACAAGAAATTACGACAAAAACGCACTGTCGAGGACTTCCATTCATCTAGGTGGTAAGGGTGAAATTTTGAGTTTTGCCTCGAAGTGCGGTGGTGAAATGTAGCAGCGGAACGAGTTCGAATAATTCCTCAGAACACTCCCCATGATATACGCGAGAAGATGCAGAGCGAGGCCAAATCTCTACGCAAACCTAAAGCATCGAGCCGATCCGAAATAACTGGATCGTTGACGATCCGAGCCGCGCGTCTTTGAATGCGGTAAGTTATAAAAAGTGTCGTTTTTATTAAAATAACATGGACTAGGTAGTTGTTACTCGTAGGTTAATAGATATATATTTTATATTGTACCAAACTTATTAAGTATGTTCAAGTTCCATATTTTAGTCAGTACTTCATTTTAAAACACCAAGCGTCGTCGTGAGAAATAATAATTTAGAAAATCATTCACAAAGTGAAATACTAATAGTTCAATTTATTTATAACGATGAGTTGATGTAAACCCCTAAAGTTGATAGCTGCTGTTGTTGGATAATAGTACGAATTAAAGTACTTTTGTTATTATGTAGAAAGCGGACTCAATCAAGTTGTCAATAGGTGATACCTGTATAATTGACTACGTCATACCACAAAACATTTGATGACCATACGTTAGGTACAGGTGGCAGCAAAAGTAAGTTTGACCATATTTTTTTTATGTACTATTTTTTTTCCTCTTGCATTGTATGATTGTATTATCTTGTATGTCATTGTGAAAATAAATGTATTTTTTCTTTCTTTCCTTCTATAAAAAGAAAATAGCATTTTTTAAATTAAATACGAGTCACTAATAGTATAAACAAAGCTGCTTTTTCTGTCCCTATCCCTACTCATGATTAATCTTGAAAACTATTATTATGTAAATCATCATCATCATCAGCTCATTAAACGTCCCACCGAGGGGCACGAGCCTACCCGTATAAGGTGATTAGGCCCTTGTCG
>PQWD01001699.1:83233-172551 GCA_019425675.1 Leucinodes orbonalis
TATGAGTATGATAAAAACTCGTCTTTGCATATTTAGATAACACTGTACTCGGCGATAAAAGGTTGTAGAGTTGCGGTAATGCGTTCCGTTTAGTGATGCCACTTGATGGTTGACGATAGTCGGGTAAACATTTCGGGCGATAGGTTTTACAATATTCAAACTCAAAATATCTTTACTCAAATAAAGCTTTTAACAGATACTTTGGTATCGTCAAATGTTTTTATTATATTTTTTATGAATAACACGCACCGATTCGCATGTTATTGGCACTGCTGTGGTACCTAGACGACGCAGTATCGAGTCCACCACCTAGTAAAAGTATTTCTAAGTTATCTCCTTCAGTGTGAGGAGTATCCATGGGAGGTGATATCACTTAATATCTGATGACGGCTTACTTACTTACTAACTTATGAAATAAAACAAATAAAACCTGTATCGGTACGTTACACACCACGATGTCGATAGTTAGCTATAATGCCATCGAAATTATCCATAGAATTGCAGTAAACTATATTATTGTACTAAACTGCGCTTTCAACACACTCGATAATATAGATGGTTTCCGAGTTCAGTTATCGATAGTTAACAACACTAGTTCAGGTAGGTGCGCTCGCGCAGGCGTCGATACACGACCGATTTGCTCCGCTCGCGGGGCTAATCCGTATACGCTCGTATGAACATATGTGGGTGGGGCTACGTTCAGTAACACTTTATCTTAACCCTGTACAAATAGTATATATTACAACCCTCTTTTTGAATGATTTGTGTCGTAAGTAAGAAAGAAAGCCAACCTTGTAATGCTGTCCTGTTAAACTCATAGTAGGATGTTTTAAAGATTTTTTAAAAGAGTTATTTTATCATGTATCTGAGTGGGATTTATACTGCATTTACGTCAGATCCTTTAATATTCGTCCTCCTTGACATCGTAAATTCTTCACTGGGAGTACCTACTTATTCTAATTTGTGAAATATTTTTTTTTTGTTTTTATGAAGAGCCGTAGCTCATAGCATTGAGTAACTATGCCGCCGGCAATTTTACTATTCGCATAATTTGTCCAACCGAACCCAATTTAGCCCTTCTCAGAGACATCCCAATGAAAGTAGAATTTATTACAATATACTGATTTTTAGTACAAGTTTTATTAAAAACTCATACTCTCACTCAAAAATGCTTTTTAAGAATAAATCATCAAAAAACACTTTTTAATCGTCAAAAAGAAGCTATGTTTTTATATCGTTATGAATCTGCCCCCAGTTCGGAGGATTGCTATCTACCGAGAAGAATCCAGCAAGAAACTCGCGTAGTTACTCTTTTTGAAAATGTGTTTTTAATAGAATGAAAGGTTCAAATTGGACCTTACGTAGAGTTTCCCTAGAGTTATTTTTAAATGAAATGTTTTTCATTTTGTCGCCGCGCATACCTTCACGGATCAAAAGGGAAAGATCACGGTACGGTTTGAAATCGTACTGTCATCGTACTTGATGCTCTCGGGGTGAGCCAGTTTTTTTTGTGAATTTCGCCCCTTTTTAGAATTTGTGAGTCATTTCCCACGGTCATAAACAAATAAATAAAACCTAAATAAATACTTTGCCGATTACCAGTCAATAGAATAATGTCTGTATTCTCAGACTGTAAGTAAAATGTATATTCAATATCAGAATTTTTATACCTATAATTAAATATGGCATCATTGACGGTGGTGGTTCACACGGGAGTGTCTAAGGAATAATATTTTCCAATAAAGTTTATAATGAAACGATATGGGAGGGTAATAAGAACGGATATAGCGGCAATATATAAGGATACGTACGAGAATTAGGGAGAAATAATTGTCCTAATTATGGACTTCGGAAGAAGAGAAACATTTATTTACATGCATATAAATTAAAACATGGTAAGAGCCCCCTTATATTGTTTAAATAACTTCACTGAGGGGTTAATATTTAAATCATTACATACTTCATTCATTCATCATTCATTAGAGAGCGTCGGTGGCTCAATGGTGTGGACTGTTGCGCTCCAGCCAGGAGGGCTGAGGTTCAAATCCCGTCACATACCAATGTGTTTTCGAATTTTCGAAATTATATGTACGTTATCCGACGCTCTTACGGCGAAGGAAAACATCGTGAGGAAACCTTCATGCACGCCTGCGAAGAGATTCGAAGGTTGTGTGTGAAGTTGTCCAATCCCGCATTGGGCCCGCATGGACGACTACGGCCTAATCACCCTATACGGGTAGGCTCGTGCCCCTCGGTGGGGACGTTTAATGAGCTGATGATGACACTTCATTCAATCACATAAATACGACCTTAACGCTTCAACACGTTATTAAAAATTATATATGTGAACACATGAGGTCGATATGTACTTTATTAAGTACAAGTACTTACATGCATGAAGCAAAAAATGGTTATTTCAATATTACAAGCAGACCCTCCGTTTTTATTTATATGTAATAGATGTGTACAACAAAGCGCACATGTTTCTCTCACACGAGGTATTCGTGGGCCAGATACAATCTGTGGGGACGTACTCGCTCGCATATTTCAAAACCTACAACCACAGATTAAATAATATATACTATACAACGCAGCCGCATTTCTTACCTAATTATAACATTCAACGTCCGATTTATAATCGTAGTAACAAAAGTTATTGTTCATTATATTTACGATGATAATTGAAACTTTGTCTACTTCCATGTAGAACACTTCCCATTTGATAAACCTCAAATTGTACCTACCAAAAATTTTCGCTTGGTAAACATTTCATTATTCATAGTTATAAGAACCACGGTACTTATCTTTTCTGCAACTACAGGTATATTACTGAAAGGGTCATCTTCTTTATCATGATTGGTACAGTAAGATTTATGAATAATAAGTCCCTGGTGATAGCGTTCTTGAACCGCCAAACTTGGCTCTAGCCAACCGCAAATATGAAAAGTTGGCGAGAGTCGTCGAAGGAGGTCGAATCCAGCAGTGAAATAAACACATAAAACATTATTCTGATGAATGCTGTTGTCGATACAAATTATATTTTTACTTATACTGAGGAATGATTTAATTTGTATCTGTCAGGTTAGGAGTTAGTTACACCTGTCTAATAAAATATTATAATGTGTGTGCAAATTAAATGTATGAATATAATATGTCTTTTAGAACACATAATTTACGTTTTAAGCGTAAATTACGAATTATATGTGTATTTAGTAGCGTAGACTATAAATTACTGCTATAAATAAATCTGCTCAGTAGATCTATTTATAACCCCTATGAGAAAAGCCTATGCAAGCAGCCATTATATTTAATATACCTAGGAATAGGTGATAAATTGTGTCGCACGCGGTATGAAATGCCTTCTCGGATATCAACCGAGGCTAATTATCACAATGATGTTAATCACTTCATATTACCAACGTTGCGGAGAAGCCATGAAAATTCCAACGGTATATGTATCCATATGATACACGATTTGACGGCCCACTTGGTGTAATGGTTGATATGTCGACTACTACACCAAGTAGTCAGGTTCGATCCTCGGGCAATACAAACTTTAGTGTGCATGAACATGTCTGTTTGTATTGATCTGGGTGATTCTATGTATATTACGTGTGTATTTACAAAAGAAATATGTTTATACGTTGTTTAGTAATTAGGACCCATATTACAGGTTAGATGCTTAGTTTGCCAGTGGATATTATATATTATTATAATGGCGTCGGTGGCTTAATGTTGTGGACTGTTGCCTTCCGACCGGGAGGGCGCAGATTCAAATCCTGCCGCGTACCAATGTGTTTTCGGAATTTCTATGTACGTTATCCGACGCTTTTACGGTGAAGGAAAACATCGTGAGGAAACCTGCTTACACCTACGAAGGAATTCAAAGGCTCGCGTGAACGACTAAGGCCTAATCACCCTATACGTGTAGACTCGTGTCCCTTGGTGGGGACGTTTAATGATGATGATGATTATATTATTACACAAGCCGGCCAATAGTACAAAACCACGAAACGACTCCTTAATCGCCTTTCTATACTATCTAGATATCGAGTTAACACGCAGCGACTGCTGATCGGCGATACGACATCAGCTGCGAGATAGCGCGGTTCGTTGACCGACCGTTCATTCTCCGTTCATATTTTCGTATACATTAATAATGCGACCCCTGATCCACACCACAATGGATCCAGTTGACCTTAGCTAAGTGCTTGTGGATTGTTCGTGTGGTAAATGTATTGATTATCATAAAGCATTGACGGGTGCCGGGTCAATGCCGCAGTGACTGACTACATGTGTTTGTTAGTACGCTTTATGGCGGTTGTAGTTTAATTGCTTGTGACGTTGCTACATGTTAATAACATCGTCATAAACTATTTGAGATATAAGACAGAAGGAACGAATGAAAGAGAAACATTAGAAAACAGAAAAGTTATAAATAATTAAACATAAATCTTTTGATAACAGAAACATCCCTAATCCCATGCACTGTATTTCTCCATCCTAAGGTTGCCTGGAAGAAATTGCCATGTGCAATAAGCCCATTGTACTCTCTTTTTATTTTATTTTTGTATCCTTTTAGTTATTTTGGTGTACAATAAATAAATAAACAATTATTTTAGGAAAGAATATAAAGAAGTTTTTTTCGTTCTATCAATTATTTTTAAGACACTGCATGGATGAATCATTTGATTATATTATCTCTCTCTTCATTATTCACGACTTGTGAGATGTTATTATAATGCTCTGTGACCTGATGAACCGACGACTTGCTAAAATCGTACTGTAAAATACAAAGATGTTCTATGCTACTGTCATATGACGCTATTTATATGGTCGGACATTGTTTGTTTCATTGATAAACTCAATGAATTTTGTGAGTAAAATACAATTTTATTTTTCATTTATTTTCAAGTAATTCTTCAGCAGCTTGTATAGAAACATTGTATAGCTTTATACTAGAGAATTAAAATAGTCGATACGATTTTATCATGGTGGCTGGCACACTTTAAAGAACCTTTTATTCAATAATTACATTTTTATATGCCTTTGCAAAGGCTTGAAATTTTATTTACTCTTATGTTTCGGAAAATAACGTTGAAACGCGATTGAAGATGAAGGTAATTGGAAACAGAAATTTCCCAAGAGGCGACTTCAACATTAAATACTGAGTTTAATATTAAAATCACGTTTAGGATTTCAACGTTCTAATTTAAAGAAAGCAATCTATTGGATCCTGTGCTAGAAAAAAAGTCTGGGGATATTAAATACATATTTGAAAGCAATTGTGTTGTTGAAAAGGTAAATTTAAAAAAAAATACAAATCGGTTACCAAAACCCTTGATTTCTCTCACTTCATAACCAGTTAGGGCGTCGGTGGCTCAATGGTGTGGACTGTCGCCTTCCTACCAGGAGGGCTGAGGTTCAAATCCCGACACGTACCAATGTGAATTTTCGAAAATATATGTACGTTATCCGACGCTCTTACGGTGAAGGAAAACATCGTGAGGAAACCTTCATGCACGCCTGCGAAGAGATTCGAAGGTTGTGTGTGAAGTCGTCCAATCCGCACTGGGCCCACGTGGACGACTAAGGCCTAATCACCCTATACGGGTAGGCTCGTGCCCCTCGGTGGGGACGTTTAATGAGCTGATGATGGTAAACAGTTAGGCATACATTACATAGTATGAAACAAAGCTGCTTTTTATGTCCCTATATCCCTATGTATACTAAAATATTTAAAACTACGAAACGGATTTTGATGTGTTTTTTAATTAGATAGAAGATTGAAGAGGAAGGTTTATATGTATAGCACCCAGCACCCTTTAAATAGTGGAGAAATACTATTATTATTTTGAGGTTTGCGGCGATACCGGCTGGCCGGGGCGGCAGGAGCGTGCCTATATACAACGTGGGCGTTGTGTTTTATTTATTTATTTATGTATGGCATACACAACAAGTAACAATCAAGAATAATATAACAGTAACAATTGTAGACTTAAACTTAGATTATTACTAAAAAACGTGTATACGCAGCATGATCAATAATAAAACGTAAACATTAGACATCCAAAAAAAAAAAAATCGTATAGACATATTTCACAAATAAAACAATATATGATGTTTAATTTTTACTTTAGAGAGAAGCGCAGCTGAGGCATTGTTTTACCCTGTAACGAAAGCGAACGTGTATAGGCTCAAAAATATCTATTTCACGATTATGGTCGATTTGAAGCTTTTCATGGTATAGCCGGCACATTCTAACCACTGGATTGAAAAATGATGTGTTATTTTTAAATATTTGTAATATAAACGTTTTTTTACGGTTACGGGAAAGATTTCGTGCGTTAAAGTTAAGAAGAGAAAATAAATCAGGTGAATCAAAGATACAGTGTACGATTTTATGTATGTTTCGCTGAATAATACCGGAGGATTGAAATCTCTCTCACCACCTTGTATTGTACAGGAATGGTTATGTATAACTTTTTGAAGGTCAGCAACGAGATCATTGCGTCTTACTGGTACTGAGTATCCATTATTTAACATCCGGTAAATCATATACTCGTTTTTTATTATAAAGGGGGCAAAAGAGCAAACGGCTCATCTGATGGTAAATGACACCGCAGCCCATGTACATTTGCAATACCAGAAGGCACTGAAATGTATTGCCGGCCTTTTAAAAGGGACTACCCTCTTTTCAGTAGAGTCTCCAGGTCGTATCGCTCAGGAAATATCTCCGGCAGCAACTTCACAATTTCCTATGAAATAAAGACATGTTCCAAGCGATCACACCACGACATCAGTTCCCGGTTTAAGTAACACCCAACAGATTGAGTTCGTGATCTGCACACAGTACAACGGCTGTCTATAATCATCATTCCGTCTTGATTGCAATCGTGGATGCTCTTACTGTTTACTGAGACATACAATAAATTACTCGCTTTCTCGGTGGCTCACGTTTTTTGTACCGACAATCGCCATTTACATTGTAACGTGAAAAGGATTCTGGAATAAAGCACGGTTTCGAATGCAATCTTTAGTTTTCGAAATCTTTAATATTTGCTGTCCGTATTTTCTAACAATTGTTTTCCATTCTTCTGTCTTTGAAGCTGGGCACACGTCTTCTATATAACCATCATCATCTCATTCAACGTCCCCACCGAGGGGCACGAGCCTACCCGTAAGGATGTTTAGGCCTTAGTCGTAGAAGCGGTCCCAGTGCGGACGCACAACCTTTGAATCCCTTCGCAGGCGTGCACAGGTTTCTCACGATGTTTTCCTTCGCCGTAAGTGCGTTAACGTACACATAAATCCGACAAATCGAAAATACTTTGTTACGTGGCGGGATTTGAACCTGCACTCTCCAGATCGGAAGGCAACAGTCCACATCAATAAGCCATCGACGCTCAATTTAATTGCAGTGTAAGATGTAAAAAAATATAAAATCTTTTTTTTCTTTCTTTTTCTTTAAGGCTTGATTGAGAGCGCTATAACAATGTTTTTTTGTTTTGTTTAACGATTGTCATATTTTATGATAGAGTCACAACCAATGCGCTACCCAGCACGGCAGCTTATGCCGTACAAATGACCCCTTAGCTTCTAAATAATGCATCGAGTCTTCGGTAATAAGTAAGCATTAGTGAGCGACGCTCGCAGGGGACATAACAATCGATTAGTGAGCTCGTGTTGGTCGTTTTTTAAACAAGATTTTTAAGGAGTTACGTGACTCAGTAGAATAATAATAACCTTTCACGCTTGGACGTAGCAGTCACCGTACGGACAGTAGATTTAATCGTCAAACCATAATGCTTGATATTATCTGTGAGAGTTATGTTTAACTGTAGGCGAGATTTAAAACATTTTGTGTTTTATTTATAATAATTATTGGTACAATGTGATACTTCAATTTTTTATTGCCAATTTTAGTTTTAGGTCCATAAAGTAAAGTTTTGATTTTAATCAAAAGTTCATCATAACTGTGACACAATTTTTTTTTTCAATTATTGAGGACCTTTTTAAGTTAGCTCTGAATTCTTATTCGTAATACCTAATTTGAATAAAATTTAGTTCATTAAGCAATAAGTCTAACCTAGAACACATTTTGGTGGGGTCCTCAAATATTCAAAGAAAATGACACCATATTCTCAAGTATGTAATATTGTGTTATGGGAAAATATGTTTCACATCTGCATTTAATTATGCAGTTTCATCGCTATATGAATATAGAGTAAACCTATGAAAACAGCACGAGTTTCATCATCAGACGGGATATCAAACCCGCGTTATTCCAAAAACCAGTCAACTGCTTTAAAGTTTGGTTAGGGTGCATTAATTTAAGTAAGTTTGTACCTACATCTAGACAAATATGGTGCAATCCAAGTACGTCAGTCTAAACCGACGGGCATTATCCCACATTGTAGTCGCACAGTTGCAATAAACTGCAGGAGCGAGTGCAGTCGAGTAAACTTTACAGGAGGGTGGAGGACTGCTCTAGTGCTTTGTAGTCTTAATCCATTGCACTTTAACGACAACTATCTAGTATGGTAAGCGTGAATTTGTATTACGAAAAACAACTGATAAACATACTTATATATTTTTTTGTCAATACATACAAAACATATATAAAAACACCTACACCAATACAAACAGACATGTTTATGCACATAAATGTTTGACCTGCTCGGGGATCGAGGCCAGAACTCTTGGTGTAGTAGCCGACGTCTCGAATGTTACACGAAATGGGTCGTCATTATGCCTATAGTATAGCCATAATTCTATAGCCATTCCGTTCGTAAGACCTCCCCCGATATTTATTGTACGATTTGAGGTCCCTTGAATACTACGAACATCCAATACTTCACGCAAATATGCAAAACTCATTTCATTAACTCAGCGGGAAAACAAAGCAAAACAAAAAAACTTTATTCAAATAAATCTGTTACAGATACTTTTGAATCGTCAATTGTTTTTATTATTTTTTTATGACTCTACCTCCGTTTCGGAATAAGTAGGATCTTCAAGAAGAGCCGGCAAGAAACTCGATAGTCAGTCTTTTAAACTTTTTATATCATTGTTTACAGAGTTTTGTCATTTACCTACACGTAACTTTACAATAATTTATTACAAAGATTTTTTAACTGGAACACTATGTGCAAGACCACTCATCACAAGACTTTAAAAAATATCGTGAGGAAATCCACACTAGGCCCACTTGGACGACTAAGGCGGGCCGATACACGCTTTAAGGGCAGGCTCATGCCTCTCGATGGGACATTTATGAGCTGATAATGAGGAATAAATGAATCAAGACCCAGTAGTATGACCCAGTAGGATCATCATTCATCATTACAACCTATAACGTCCACTGCTGAACGAAGGCCTCCCCTAATGATTTCCACGCGGACCGATCCCTTGCAGTAAACATCCATCTGCTGCTCACCACCTTAACCAGGTCATCAGTCCATCTGGTTGGGGATGGGCCTACGCTTCACTCGAGAACCTTGCCGCCCCAACGGCCATCGATTCTACGCACTATGTGCCCTGTCCACTGCCACTTCAACATGCTTACCCTGTGGGCTATGTCGGTCACTGTAGTTTTCCTACGGATATCTGTATTCCGAACCCAGTACGATGCATTTGAACAAATTATTTTCACCATTACAAAATCTACATACACATTCATATTGAAATTACTTTTAATATGAACATGCAAATTGTAATGGACAATAAACCGGGCGAGTCGCATGACCGACGTGCCGTGAGATCGTTTTAAACGTTATAATAGCACGCGCAACAGACGGACAAGTTAATTGTTATTAGTGTTGATAGCCCACACGGAGACTAGTAGAGCTCGAGGTGACCTGAGGCTAAATATTACAATGTAGACTACAAGTCTTTACGGTCCTTTGATTAACACTGGACCGTTATCATGACTTGTTTGTATTCATCATGACAAACTTTATTTGTCCAGAAAATATTATGTTTATCCAAAAGCGATTTTAAGTTCATACCTTCGCTTAGCGCCAACCTTAGCAAAACTTATATATGCACTGTCCCTTGCACATTCCCTAAGCCGAGGTTCGAGTCCCACTCTGGGGTGGCCTTAGGATCGTTGTGTAATGTTTTAAGGTCGAGAGCCATCTGCGCTCGCCAATTGCCCGGTGAAGCTGTAAAGACCATTTGCGGCCAACAGCAGTAGTCGGTTCGAAAAATAAAATTAACTTCTTATTCTGTATCATAAGTACGTAATTCTCCGTTTTGTAATGATACATTCCCCGTAGGTATATCTATTATCCCCATGTATTCTCCGTGCATGTATAGATCCGTATATAAAGCGTCGGTGGCTCAATGGTGTGGACTGTTGCCCTCCTACCGGGAGGGCTGAAGTTCAAATCCCGCCACGTAACAATGTTAGAATTTTCGAAATTATATGTACGTTATCCGACGCTCTTACAGTGAAGGAAAACATCGCTTGCGAAGACCCCCCACTGGGCCCGCGTGGACGACTAAGGCCAATACATCCGGCACGGGTATGCTCGTGCCCCTCGGTGGGGACGTTTAATGAGCTGATGATGATGATTCTTCGTGCTATGTTGTGCGGAAAGCCCTGTAGTGGGCTGGGAAGTGTTGATGCTGATAATTGATGTTACATTTGAGAAGAATACTATCTTCATATCCATACATTTGCTTGTGTAGTCGCTTACTTACAATGGCATGCTAATACAGGGTGGTGTTTTCCCGCAGACTAAATAATCTAACGAAGACTCACAAGTCTCTCATCTTGTATTCCAGTATCAAATGTCGGGTCGCGCACATTTGGAGTGCCATTGAGGTTGTCTCGTCTATCGAGCGTTGCCCGTGGTTACTCAACTAAACTAACATGTAATTTGAAACCGTAAAACTTACAGCATAGAGTTACATATCGTGCGCCCCCGTTTTATATAGACACGGACGTCTTACAGATGTTTTGCGCATTAAGAAAACATGAATTACTAGTTCAATAGAAGTAGTCGTAACTCGACCTCCGCTTGAAGACGTCCCATTTTACTCTCACACCCATACACGTATGCTGTTTCTTGTTAGGGTTGGTAAAAATACCGGTTATTATTTTTTGCTGTCCTAATTGTATAGGTACATGTGCAGCATAAGACGATGTCCAGCGTTGGAAATGTACAACATATGGGGAAATAGCAATAGTTAAATTGAATAAGAATAGTTTAGGGTTCCATTTACAAAGGCTGAAGGGATTCTATAACTAAGACTCCGTGGTCCGTCTGTTAAAAAGGTTTGTCTTCATGAACCGTCAAACATATACCTACGTTTGGAGTTTTGTAGATAATTTATTGTTAATACAACAATAAATACTAACCATACTAACTTCGAATATGTACCATAAACATGTTTTGTACGAAATCCTTAGTGTGCATATTCATACCAGATCTTTATGAAGCGATTGTTGTTTAGATATTAATGGTAACTTTTACCGCATAGAACTTATTGACATTTTAAACTGTGCAGATGTATTTGGTCACCTTGTCTGCTCATATATATCTGATGGCGACTGTAATCGTTCTGTTTTTTTAATAATTCACAGCGAACATTTAAAGTAGGTATTTACCGGTTACAGTTTTACCGGTGCAACTAAAATTACCGATACAGCTAGTTTACCGATAAATGTATGGGGCATCCCTACCGCGCAGATGTGCAAGGATGCGCTCCGATGAGGGGCTGACAGTTCATTATATCGAGCAGCCATTACGAGTGACATTGTGCGCGACACATGCGGGATCGCCATTTTGCGATTTCTCTGGATTTTTTACATGCGCGGATAATCGATCGGATACCTGTCAGTGTTGCCACCTGTGTTTAAGAAAAAGAGCTTTTTGGACGTCAAAAGGGCTAAAAAGGCTAGATTGAGCGTCAAAAGATTTTCTGTCCTAAAAATGCTAAAATAATCATACTTGTTAGCATGTCGAAAACTTCATATTTGCTAACATTTTCAAGACAGTGAAAAAGAGCTAGATTGCTAGTTTCGGCCTAAATCGTTAAAAAGGGAGTTCACCTATACTATAAAGTGCTAGATCTAGCTACAAAAGGGCTAAGGTGGCAACACTGATAGCTGTATCTCAACTATGAGTACTCTTAGAAAAAGAAAAGAAATGTGGGCGAGCTTAATTGTTTTCTGTTTCTTGGTATAGTACGATTCATGAAAGATGACCACTGTGAAGTCCTTTTTCGGATCCCTTTGGAGGTGCGGTGGCGGGCGGTGACGGAAATTTTGGTATTTTGCTCAAGCTTATGTCATTTTTCATAATTCTATTGTTTTACTATCATTAAAATAGTCCCCATCTTGCTCAGAAGGTCGACATTTGTGGACATCTTTGTGAATCGTACTTTCGTGAATGTACTATATGTTAAATCATTGTGATCAATTTACTATTTGGGATTTATTTGATTACAAGGGTTCAAATCTTTATTGAATGAGTGAATATCTTTTTTTACGACAGTAAGTACGCAGGACGGTCAGTTCGCTTACCTGGTGGTAAGTGATACGCCTGACCATGACCGATGCAGTGTTGAAGGAATATTGGTAGTCATTTTTTCCTTCACAATACCGTGCGCCCGTCGTCTGAGACGACAAATGTGAGGCGTCTTATACCCGGTAATTTTACATGCTACAGTGCCCTCATCCCGATATCTGGCTCTGTGGTGGTACCTACATAGACGCCTCGGTACCATGTCTACCACCTAGTAAAAGAGTTTCCTTCTTCTTCCTATCAAGTAGGTAGTCATATCGTTATCAATCAAATAAAATTACTAAATGGGATTCTTTTGATTTCTAGGGTTCTAACTATTGATTGCGTAAGAAATCTCTTATAGATAATTTCATTTCTTCCTACTATTGGTATCTGTGCAAGTAGTATTTGTATCTGTAAGCTGCCAGTCCGTGAATTATCATCGGCGAGATTGACAGTAACGTATTTAAGCCGGCAAACCGTTCAAAGGCCTCCATAATCCAGTTTGGCGCGTCTGGCCGACCGTCCAGTAAGAGCCGCTTGACCCGGTCTCCAATTCCGATAAATTTAAAATGCGCTAATAGGATTGGTGTTTTAATAGTAAAATTCTGAAATGGAGACCGCATCTTGGCGTATCGTAGAACGCCTCCGGCCTGATGAACCAACGACTTGAACGAACGGAAAAAGATTGCTGGTGGAGGCTGGATTAGGAAAGCGGAGGACTGGAATATCTGGCGTAAAATGGGAAAAACCTACGGGTATGTCCAGCAGTGAACTGCGATAGGTTGAAGAGAGAGAGAGTAAAATTCTGCACTTTTTCGTTCTATTTAATGGTAGATTTTATTTGTAACACCATAAGACATGTCTTTTTTATATTTACTATTTTAAACATTAAATTTGAACCAATACCATGTTTACATGCATGCGTTGCATTGTAAAGTGTCGTAAAGTCAAGTGACTTAGTGGAATTGCGGCCCCGGTCCCAGGCTAATGCCCGGCTTAAGGGACCCGGGATCCTTTCCCGTGACTAATGTCAGATCCGAGTGGACATTTGTCCCGGACTTGAGTGGTATTTATATTACGTGTTGGTATTTGAACACACGGCAGTGCGGTGGGCAAAGTTTTGTCATTCTAATTAATTAAATGTTTGATGGTTTGAATATTTTTGATCCAGAGATGTGTGAGTTGGTCGTCAAGCAAAAAATTTTCTTTCAGTACAATATAGTATGTAACTTCGACGCCTGCTATTGATCTCTATTTGCATCAGAGTCAATTAGTAAGCAATGTAGTGCGCAGTAATATTATTATAATCTTGATTGTACGTAATATAGGATAATCTATCATCATCATTATGATGATGATGATTCTTAAAATATTATGAGCTCCTTCTCTCTAGTATTATAACATCACACTGACAGGATTCATATTAGTTCAAAATTTTTTAAAAGTCCACCTATAAACACGAATGCACTTTCTGATGAATATCGTCTTGAATGGGGGGGTGAGGCAGGGAACTATGAGTCCCTGTAACATGATTCAATAAAGATATTATTATAAAAAAAAGAAAATTGTACAATGTTAAAAAATATATTAAGTATCCTGGGTTCACTACAAAGACGTATTTATAACTACAGGTACGTATTTAACTTGGCTTTAGTGTTAACAGTAAATATTTTCGTACATTTACGCATAGATTAAATAACCGATTGCCGAGTAGTGGCGCGCGGGCACGTCCGCCAACGTTTTCAAACTAAACACCAAATCCAGTTACAGCTTTCGTGAATTTAAATGTCAATTTGCATATGACTATGTACAGCACACGAAATACCTGAATACAAATTTAGCACGCTCAGTACTGGCACTGGCTGCAAACATAGTGAGCTAGTCCTTTGGTGTTAACGGTTAACTATCCTACACTTATTTTTTTGACTTATTAGGCATGACCTTAACCCAACGGCGGATCCAGGGGGAGGGTCATGGGGGTCATGATCCCCCCTGAGCAATATATAATCTTTAGGCTACTATATACGAATACAATACTATAATAACGTACACATAATATCTTATAAGTTCTTTACTTGACTGCTACTATGTGACCCCCTACTGGCACCTAACCTGGATCCGCCCTTGCCTTAACCTAGTAAGTATTAATATCATTTAAATTATTATATTCGTCTTAGGTGACGCTTATTAACTGGAGGCACTCTCAGTTTGTTATTATTATTGATTGTTAACATGAGAAGGGTCACGCTGCCCTATTTATTGGAGATAATACGACAATAATCGGTAAAAGCCATTATAAAAAACCTGTTGCTTGCCAGATATATTGAGTTTCTTTAATACTCAATATCAAAGAAATAGAATCCGAGGCAAAGAAACTGAGCTAACTTTAGGCACTATGTGTGCTCACTTTATTGTAATCTGAGCTGATTATCTCATTGCACGCCCCCACTGAGGGGCACGAGCCTACGCGTATAGGGTGTATAGGCCTTAGTCGTCCACGCGGACCCAGTGCAGATTGGACGACTTCACGTACAACCTTTGAATTTCATCGCAGGCGTGCGCAGGTTTCCTCACGATCAAGCGATCTGAAATATATGCTAAGACAACAAGAACCACTAACACACCAGAACTTGCCGCTATCGCTCATTTCGCTCATTGCTGGATTTTTTAATAACTTTTAGTTTAAGGGTCAGTCATTTTTCATAATTAGTGGAAAGTGATACGTCAGGCTATAACAGATGCAGTGCTGAATGAAGTTAATAATAGTAGATAGTAGTGGCGTGCACAGAGATTATGAGTAGAGTATGTAAAATAAGTGACACTAATCGCAAAAACAATACATAAATTATATTTTTGTCAAATTGAGTGCTGTTGATGACAACACATCCAGTCCTGGATTAACCCTTAAGCAAATTAAGCACTAGCTTAGGGCCCCACGTCCAGGGGGGCCCCCGACGAAGCACAAAAAAATGAACAGAAAGTTTACTGGGAAATCATCATCAGTGAATGCCCGAAAAAGCGCAAGGCGCATTTTTTTGTAAATAATTAAATATAGGTACTTTAGTTTTTGTTTTTCTGGCACCTACTCCACTTCCAAGGTACGTTTAATATATTTTCATCTTATTTTACAAAAATACTAATGTTTTTCAATAGTAACCTATGCGCGCACTGCGATTATGTTCGGTGAAACATAATTTCATGCAAAATCGACTTGCGTTTTTTTTCGCAGTGCGCGGATTCGAGTATGTTACTCTTGTTTTTTTAATCGTGTAGGTTTTTTTAAAGACAAATTCTTGTTCTTTTTCTTAGCGAGTGGACTAACCCCACACAAGTCCCTGTTTCAGAGTTTTGAAACCGCTTCACGGCCTTTGACGCGGTTTTTGACTAACGACAATAGGGAACATGCAAATGTAATATAAATGAATATTTTGATATTAAAATGTTAAAATAACATAAAAGAAGGGGGCACCGTAAGCGTAACCGTAAGTTTTTTAAAAATAATTACGAATTGAAATTACTTGAAATGGAACGTAAATTTAAACACCAATCACTATCATTTACGTCATCTATGTATGACATATTATTTTGACGTTAAAGGTTTAGTAAAAAGTGAACATTAAAATGACAAAATCGTCATTTTTCGAATAAAAATGAAATTTAGGACTGTAAAAGCAGTCTTCAGGAATCTACCAAAGTTAATGTTGACATGATTGTAATTTATTTTTGTCGGAAGTGAGTTTTAAAAACCGCACTAAGCGTGTTGCGAAATATGGACTTTTTACGGTACTTTATTGAAATATCAAAGTATAATGTTTACTGATAATCTAGAAATGATTGTTTTTCATCACCAAACATGAAAATTTAAGTAGTGAGCAAAAAAGAAAAGGTTATATTTTAACTCATCACAGTGTGAGCAGAAACTGCTTGAAAAACGCTGCCTTGAGGATTTCCACATGGAACTGCCCTGTGCAGTCCTCATCCATGGCACTTACACTACACTTTAAAGATGAACCAGGAACAAAGAAGAAATAATAATAATTTCATTTGTTTTAAAAAATCATATTATAATTGTGTAAGTTTGTATGTTTTTGTGATTGTAATATAATAAATCAACATTAAACTTGGTGTATTTTCAATGCTTACAAGAATTTTACATTTTTTTATTATTGCTGATTCAGGTGTCAAATGCATTATTCTGTTTTAGCATTAAAAATATGGGGTATGAGCATCTCTATTCACAAAGTTTTTAAACATTTTAACATGATTCCTTATCTTTACAATAAAAAGTTATAGACAACTTTGTTATTGTATTTGTATAAGGTATGTAAATATGTTTGTTTTTCATATAAGAAGATGAAGAATAACAAGTACTATATAACAAGTATTCTAACATCATAGTCGTCTTCACTGCATCGAAAAATAGTTTGATGAATAATTCATTCGTCTTCACATCTCGAAATCTCTTTTTTGCCTGGTTTTGTGCCAGTCAAATCAATATGATTGTCATCAGATGATCACTTTGGCACATAGTATGGTCAACGCGGCTTTTTTTCCGGAGTATCAATTCATTAAATCCATACATTATCAGTTATTTAAAATTCTTATAAATTAGGTCTCGACAGTCGAGAAAAAAATGCAAAAGTATGAAAGTCCTTAAAGAAAAGGAGGTACCTTCACATATTTGACGTCAAACGTCACGCCAGTCCGTTTTGGTGAGAAATTTGAAATTGTCAATTTCAAACCGCATTTTTATGCAGAAAATGACAGTTTTTTGATTTTTAAATATACTTGTGGTCTTTTCCAAATGTAGTTCTTTAAAATAAACACAAAAATAAAATTTGTGCATCTTCCCTATTCGAAGGCGGCCGGGACCGACGGCTAAACGTGCCCTCCGAAGCACGGAATCGTCTTTTTTTAGGAGAAACAGGTGATAAAGCCTGCAATGTCCTAACCTAACTGACAAAACTAACACTCACAAAGTGAAAAATCATTACCTATGTTGTCAACTACTGCGCTATGCTACTAATTCCTGTTGACATACTGACAGGGGGAGCCCACAAGTGTGGATTGCTTAGGGCCCCGAGTAGTCTTATCCGGCACTGAACACATCGCCTATGATTTATTATCTGTGGAGGAAAATGGGCGAATAAGTGGGAATCATTTAATATGTGGTCGATTTTCCGGGCTGTCTGGACGCACAGTGTATGCACTGCTTATTTTCATGTATGGAGTGCACGCCACTGATAGACAGTAATTATTTTCCGTCAATACTGCTTCACCATCACTTAAGTCTTCAGATGGTTGGTCTCTCCGTTCATTTAACAGATTTCCGAAAATTTTTAGGTACTAGTATATAGCTACAGATTGCACCATAGCTACTCAAACTGTTGATTAATAAATTGGAATGAGCTTAAATGCGAGCAAACAATAAATTAATAGCCACAAAAAGACATAGAATTAGAATTAGCGCGCTACTATGAAAAGACAGACACTCGTCCGCCTCAACGTCAAATTATAAATACAAACAGACGGTTTAAGACCTATAATATAAATTAATGTCTTTGCTTATCGCTATGAAAATGTTAAGCTCTTTTATTGATTCATAATTTTCATAAAGCATATCAGTATAGTATAACGCTGTCGAGAAAAATAACAGCAGTGAAACGATAAACCTTAAATATTTTATATTACTGAACGGGGATTATACCGTGTATTTGGTAACTTGCTCAACTTTTGGTGACAACAGCAACACAACAAAAGTTTTTAACAAGGGTTACATATTCACAACCTTAAAGCTCAAAATAAAAATGTCATCTCTTTTTGTATGTTAATCAATTCCTCCATCTGTATTGAATTTTTACTTTAAAATAGTATTTTGTCAAAAAGTATTTTTTATTTGCTACTATTGCAATTTGCCAAAACTCGTCTTCAGCTACTTCAGTCCTGGATATTTAAGTTGTTTTCAACCGTTTATACGTACTTTACCTTCTGCACCATCTCACTCCTCGACCACAATATCTCAGCTCGTTCTTTATCGCGCGAGAAATGTTCTCGGCAGTTAGTTAATGTCACTTAATTGGCAATTCGAGCGCTCGGTCACGGAGGAGCACATGCAAGCACATGTCTTGCATTAACAAGCAAAACTAGCTTTTAGTAAGGTATCAATAAGAGCGAAATGCCTAAGAAAACTTTAGCATCCCAAATATCATTTCGTGGTTCGAAAAACCACCGAAAGGCTCGAAAAGGTGAAAGGAAATTAAGCAACATATTCATGAACTAGGCCTTTATACGTAGCGGCTAAATAAAAACCAGGTTCAGTGCCTACACTGCTGAGAAAACATATTTACTAGCTCTGAACTTCCTATCATCATCAGCTAATTAAACGTTGATTTATTTAAAATTTCGAAAAAGTTTTCTTATTTTTGAATAAAAATAAAACAGCTTGTGAAGTATTTTTGAAGACACATTTAGACGGCGAAGTGAGAAGTATCTTACTCAAAATAAAAAGCGAATGAGTTAAGAATAAAAAACATAATTACTCTTATGCCTTAAACATAAAAGAGCGAATAAGAATACAATACGAAGTGAGTAATTGTATTTCGTAAACACACATAATATAAAAAGAGTAAAGGACGAAAGGAGCTTTACCACTTCTTTTTATATTTTTGTTATAATTTACGCTCCTCAAGGATTTAACCATTCCCCAGATATTCAGGATTAATGCTTAAATGCGCTTTCCCTCAAACTTGCCCTGTAAGGTATTATGGTGTTATCATGAAAAACAAACGACCTCTTCCAAGAGCTCCTATAAAATCTCAAACAAGCCGTGTTTTCGTCGGGCTAACGACACCTTATTAATCATCCAAAAAGGGTCAGGAAAATAAAAGTTCGCGAAACTTGGCGCTCACTGAGATGGGCGGTGACGCGGAATATCAATACTTATTTATATCTTCTATAATACTAATATATATAAAATTAAACTGTAATATTCTGGGTGTTTATATGTGTAATGTGTATATATTTATTAAAAAAATGGCACTTAAGTATATTTATCCGTTGTTTAGTACCCATACTACAAGCTCCACACTTTTAAATACGTACAAATAATACATCGATACACTCAGACCAATAGATACAAACAAACGTATATAAATAATAAATATCCACTGACATTCACACAGCGCCATCTAGCCCAAGTTAAGCGTGAAGCCCGTATTATGGGTACTAAACAACGGATCAATAAACTTATATACATTTTTTTTGTAAATACATACATATTATACATAGAAAACACCCAGACCATTACAAACAGACATGTTCATGCACACAAATGTTGTACTGCCCGGGGTTGGAACCCGGAATCCTAGGTGTTGCAGCCGACGTCTCAACCGCAACACCAAATGGGTCGTCAAATGAATGGATTTCTTAATGAAGTCTTAAAAGAGATATGTGTTAAACGATATAATGCTTTTATAACAGATGGTTCGATAATTATGATTATGAGTCGTTATATTTATATTTAAATATAACGACGAGAGCGTCGGTGGCTCAGTGGTGTGGACTGTCGCCTTCCTATCGGGAGGGCTGAGGTTCAAATCCCGACACGTACCAATGTATTTTCGAATTTTCGAAAATATATGTACGTTATCCGACGCTCTTACGGTGAAGGAAAACATCGAGATGAAACCTTCATGCACGCCTGCGAAGAGATTCGAAGGTTGTGTGTGAAGTCGTCCAATCCGCACTGGGCCCGCGTGGATGACTAAGGCCTACGCCCTTTACGGGTAGGCTCGTGCCCCTCGGTGGGGACGTTTAATGAGCTGATGATGATGATATTTATATTTTAAGTCCCACATGGCGACGTTGACATTCATAACTAAAGGGGTCCGCCTTTGCTCAGTTTAGAATTGAGCCTGTATTCTGAATTGTTGTTCGTTTATTTTTTTTCTACAGAAGTGTATTGATATTTAATTTCATTTATTCATGGTTTCAACATGGTAACGCAATTAAATTAAAATGAAATGTGCTAATTCAGTTTAGCTTAATTAAGCTTTTATGTACATCACCGTTGTCGAACCCGGAACCCTTGGTGTAATGCCGACATCGGTATCGTAACATCACAAAGGTTATAAAAATATACTTCCAATTCGTAGAAAGCACAAAGTATACCGTTTTTTTTCAATGCGAACTACTAAAGAGTTGGATTCCATGTTTTCTTATAGTTTCTATAGATTGATTTTATAGATATTTCGGATAAATAGATTAAATCATATGTATTTTTAAGGCGAGGGTGAATACACAGTTTCAGGTTGAGCATGATCTATATTTGTATGCATCTTATTTACTATAGAGATGGGAGGCAGGTGCTCGCCTACTTTGATTAATTATTAGCCTTTATCTTGAAACTGTAGGCTACAAGCCTTCCCGCGGATCATAGCGAATGAAGGTTTGTCCCATAACATAACCCCAGGCGGGCCAATGCGGTTTAACGATCTCACCTATTAAGTAATAAAATTAAATAAACCCTCGTAATAAAATGGGTCCTATTATTAATTCTGTAAAATTCCATTTGCAACTCAAATTAACATTATGAAACCCGTCAACCAGTTTGGCTGGCAACTTACGGCTACGAGTATTCGCCCACCACACTTGCTTTGCGTGAGATTTTGCGCTAATTACTGTGTACCTTAATGATGTTTAAACATTCGTTAATTAAAAATTAAAGTCATTAGAAGACTGCCTAACTCCATTCACGTTATTTGGATCATCAAAATGACGACATAAGTCATTTGAATCTAAGAAACACATTCAGATTGCTTAGCTTAGTAAACTTGTTATATGTATTCTAGGTATGAATAAGTTTGCATACATATATTAAAAGTGTGAATACATACATAGGTTAAAAACAAGCACTCCAAAATCAAGATAATGAAAATAGTAATTAGGCAAATGTTTGGCTTCTATCAAATCTTCTACTTTTATATATGACAAGATATAGTCTTGAACCTCTTTTATTTTTCTTACAATATTTAAATTTTAGACATTTTACTAAATTTATATATAACGGATATAAACTGACAACTAATTTGAATAAACCACAAGTTTGATGAGTTGATACTTATGGTAGAAATTGACCAGAAACTTAGAAGTGATTTATTAATCGGGATCATTAATTAGGACTCCATTAAAATGAATCAATCTGCTAAACGACACATCCATATTCAATTATCAAATAACACGATAATTAGAGATGCAAGACACCTCGTTTATTTTCGAACGGAGGTTTTCAACGCCGTGTTTTTTTTCTCGTGAGTGACAATGATCGACTTCGTAAATGTATCACGTCTGTCGTCCGGGACTCGTTTACATGCTGCTTTGTGTTTTTGTGAGCCCGAGGAAAGTTAATTTAACCTATTTCCAAGTATGCGAGTGGAAATAACGCGGGTACACGTTTTTCAAATATATTGTAACTTTACAAAAAAATAGTAATGTATGATTAATTATATGATTTATTTAAGCCTATTGTAAGAAGAAAGAAAGAAATTCGTATGTATTTAAACCTGTTGATCACTTCGTACTAGTAAAAAACACTGAAATATGTAATGAAAATCGGTTACTATAAGAAACTAAATAATTAAAAACCATTAGTTTGAAAGATCGTAGGAAGTATTATTATTATGCCAACACTACGTGTTTATCGTTGTCATATTTCCATAACGAGGTTAAAGTTATTATCGTAGATACACAAATTGAAAATTGATACAACACGTGAACTTAAATCTCTATTGCGCATAATTCGCAAACAACAGTTTTCCATGTCACGGTAAACGTGACGTCGACGATAAATTGGGCAAATCGATAAATGCCGGATCAGCCGGCGATTTGGATTGGTTTTAAGAAACTTATCCGCAACACTGAGAGAGCCGTATCTTCAAATCTGTTTAACAATATAGATAGTTTTAGAACTATTATATCGTTAAAAAGAATCAAATGAATGCTTAACAACCTTTTCTTAGTTTCTTGTCGGATTCATGAGGTATAAGTAATGCAAATTATTGGAGGTCCTTATATGCCTTCTCGGACCTTAAGTTAATGGTTTTCGACTGTGATTTTAACCGTTTAAGGATTTAAAGAGTTATGCTTGTGTAAATTGTTTATAACAATTATTATTTTGTATACACTAAAAAATATCACACAAAATCCCAAGGATGGTAATAATCCTTTATAGTATTTTAATCCATGAGGTCTAATGTTTATTGATAAGCCTAATGTTTATTTGTGTCAATAAATATTTTCTCTTTCAAATCAGTAATAAATAAGAAATGTCAATTTCGATCCCAAAACTGGCATTCCAAGAAGTGCCTGATTTATCAATCGGCCGACGACACTGATAAGTGGGTCGTGGTATCTGGGTTCCAAGTTTGGATATTTGGTAAACAAAACAATATAGTCACTTAATCAGCCTTAGTCGGCGATGTTCTACATAAAATAGTAAACATGTAACAGATTATAGGATCTAATACCTTCGCTGGTAGTATCTGAGATTTACAAGTAGGTACCTACGTAAGTTTCATTGTCATTAAATCGTGTTTAACTTGCAAGCAAGGAAAAAGAGTCATTAATGCAAGTGTGAACTTACTGAATTGAAAAAGCCACGTGTAAGTGTAACTTGTAAATGTTGTTTTGAACATGCTTATCTTACAATGGACCCACTTTCTTTTTCTTCAGTCCCTGCTGGGCATTAGGCGTCCTCNTCCAAATTAATTATTCAGAATTTTTAACAATATCTCGTTGTATTGGTATCGACGCTTGCGTAGCTACCACACCCTAGTGACGAGATGCCACTGCAAAAACCTTGACCTAACAGACGAGTGACTCAATATGTGACGTATGACTCGATTTATTAAGCAGAAAATACCGGTTCATTTAACATGCTTAAACATAACTCTGGTATCACTTTTGAAGCGGTAAGGAACAATATGAATGCCATTTAATCGGCTCATCAGCAAAATCAGAATTTGCAATGTAATTTCTTCAAATTTGAATTTTCTCTAATATAAACATTTTCCTAACGCAAGTCATTGCACAACACGTAAAAATTATCAAAAGACCTTGACGCCTATTAAAATTTTAAAAGCAATTCTAAAATGTAGAAACATTTAACACTGAAGAAGATCTTCCAAAAAGCTGTTACGCAAAGTTATGCATGTTTCTGTTTTTGATACCTTATGGAAAAAACTCGTGGGATAGCTGGCGCATAATGGAGCAGTCATAATAAATTATGTCCAGCTGTGAACTGCTATGGGCTAGAAAGCGATACAAAGACAAAACACTGCAAGAAAACCCAAGATCCTTTGACACCATTGCAATGATTGTCTGGGGAAGCCCAGACAGTGTCTTGAAATGGAAAGTCATCAGATTTAATATAAAACGTCACAGAACCCGCTTCAACAGTTGTGTGAGTCAGAAATTACGCATTTACTTGTAACCGCCCATGTTATGGCCCGATTTTACGTGTTTTTACACATTGCTTGTTTGGTTACCGAATGAAGACATGCATTTCCTTTTACAGATCCTGAATAGGTTTATATTATATCCTTTGAGGATCATAGATTGAATCCAAATGTTTTTAAAATTAAAACTTTTACTCAGAATATAGTAACTTCAATATAATTATCAAAATTTAAAAGCCTTCAGTATCTCTATGAATTAACTCTTGGCAAAGCTACGGTAGTTGCTGTGAGCCGAGCAGTATTAGTAAGAATTTGAAATTAGTGCATAGTAGGAAAAAAGTTATGTTTGATTTTTACTGTAAAACTAAAGTTTGATATAATTAAAAAATACCTTTACTAGTTGGCATCTTATTTAGTTTATAGACATGCACAAGTAATCAAGTGCCTCATTTAAAGAATAATAAATTTCAACGTAACAAACGTAAAACAATCAGAATATATAGAACCTTCCTTAAACTGAATCAGATAAGCAATCAAATCTGAACCAATCATTGGGTAAATGATTTCCCACCTAGCAAGGTCGTAAGAAATATAGATAAGACTTTTTAATTTGACCATTGATTTGAATTGAATGAGGCTTATACATTCAGTTGTCTCACCAGGTCACAATTAGCAGAGCCTACGTGACTAATGTCTGGTTCGTGCATTCTCTATATTGATTGGATGTTGTATCAACGTATTTAATATCAGTGAAATGACTATACACGAATACAGTTAATCATTCCTTAGAAATTGAGTTTCTGGACACATTCCAAATAATTATTATTGTGTATAGGATACGAATTTAAAATGATATTAACGAAACATTGAATTAGTTACTTAGAGTTACAGTGATTACATTAAAAGTAAATTAATATGTACTTTTATCTATATATGCGTGTACATTTTTATTTCCAATGTTAAGTTGGTTACATGGCTTGATTTAACTTGATGTACAGTTATAGATCTCAATCCCGGAAACCTTTAATTACGAGAAGACAATTATAAGATATAATTTTATTGGTGTTCGATTCTTTTAGACGCATTTAAGACCAGCAATCAGTGAAATGCAAAACACTGTCACGTTCCTCACTCAACCGTCACATTGAACCATGTTTCTTAACGTACTTCTTAACATTCCGGTAATTGGTAGGCAATTCGCTTCGCCATTCATAATTTAGCCCGTTAAGGTATGGCATCTGCTGCCTGCATTAGTATCCGGAACACTTCAAACTAAGCATGTTTCAAGGTATACACCTCAACGTCTTCCGATATGCCCAGAACTTTATCAATAAGGATTCAGATATATGTTGCACCTTTTACATACTCTATACCGTTTTGGAGGATAAGTGATATTGGCAAAACTTTGATGAAAACCAGAGTAAGTCAACAAAAATAAAAAAAACTGTAGATCGACATCGTTTTAAACTTGTTTGGGCGAGAATACAATTATTTAATATATAACGTAGATGTTAATCTACGTCATTGCAACCACAATAACAAATATTCTAAGTAGTATTGTATACTCTTGTGAAGTACTTAGTTTTCTGGGGTAATTATGATCGTATCGTATATTAACCTTTTCTAAGTACCGTATTACGTCTGAGTACAAGACAAAGAGTTGCTTGAGTACTAAATAAATTAATGTCACTTTTACATCATGCTATTGAGGACTCATTTGTTTGTTTTATAAATAGGTTTACAATAATTTAGCAACCAACTTACCAATACTAAGACCTTGACGCAACCCAATACGCAGTATTTTACGGTTTATATCAGAGGTCAATTGGGAATACTGATCGACAGTAAATTTAAACTCTTGGAATAAGGAAAATTATAGAAATTTTAAAATTAAACTTAATTTACTTATTCGTCTTATCTTTGTGATGCATTAATCAAAATGACCTCTTACAACACAAAATAAAAAACAAGGAATTCAAACCACATTCCGAAAAAAAACAATTCATACCTATTGCTTACATGTAAAGTGTGTACTTTAACAATCCAAATATCATAATATCATATAAAAAAAAGGAAAATCTAGGAGGAAATGGTATCAAAATAAGATAAAGCTGAATGCTTATATGTATTTCACAAGATTTGGCTTAAGTACGTCATCATCAGTCCAGTATACGTCCCCACCGAGGGGCACGAGCCTACCTGTATAGGGTGTAGAGGCCTTAGTCGTCCACGCACGCCCAGTGCGAATTGGACGACTTCACGCACACCTTTGAATTTCTTCGCAGGCGTGCGCAGGTTTCCTCACGATGTAATTCCGTAAGAGCGTCGGATAACGTATATATAATTTCGAAAACACATTGGTGCGTGGCAGGATTTCAACCTCAGCCCTCCCGGTAGAAGGGCAACAGTCCACACCATTGAGCGACCGACGCTCTCTTCATCATGATACAAATAGACATTAGATACTCTAAAGAAATAAATTATTTTTGTATTTCATTAAGAAGTTTTAGCAGTATTCATAATTTTCTCCAAAAAAACTTCGAAAGTGATTAGGCTTATGTTATACTAAACATAATTAACGGTTAGGATTTATGAAACTGTTGGTGTATAGAGTTTTAAAATGGCACAAATATAAAATGTGTTTTAAACTGTAGTGTCCAAAATAATTAGTAGCTCAAGAGTACGCTAAAAATAAAACTTAATTTCCATATAAACTAAAATATTATAATGGAACAAAGTATTCTTTTCAAGAGAAAATTGTACCAGACGAAAATAGTTTTTAAAAGATTCTAAGTAAATTTATCTGAAAAAATCTAGTTCAACATGTTACCGTGGTAGGTGCTTGCATAACAACATTCTACCGAAGCACGATAAGGAAGAGATAATAACTGATAACCTCAAATATAATCAGCAAAAGGTAACAATGACCGGGTTATAGATTCGAGAACATGTTTACAAACATTACTAATAGCAATCACCACATGTAAATTTTTCTTCTATTTATTAATTAAATAGAAGAAAATTTACGTAAATGTTACAACTCTTGTATTGATTGTGATACATCATTTATTAGATAGTGTACATCGACATGGTAATATCATTGATTATTAAATTGCTGCAATAGACTTACTTCGAGAAAATATAATATTATTTATGCAACCTAACCATACATGATGTTCGCAAGTTGATGGGCTGTTCTTCGTTATTACCTTCGATATTTTAACAATGACATGTGGTCCCCCACCTTGATTCATTGATTCTGTTCCATTATTATTCAATATAAAAATAATATGTGTTCACATCACAACTCATTATTTTGGCTCACAAAGCCTCTACGTTAGACCCATGTCCTCAGGACCGGTCTATGAACCGTGAACTCCAAACAGAGACTACAAATAATTATAACAGTATTAGTCAATTAATTAAAAATAAGTGTGTAACTTTTTGATTGTTATGAAGATATGGTAATATACAAGAAATTGTAAAAGCCAATATATATAATTTGACGACCCATGTAGTGTAACTTGGTGCACCACCTTTGTGTGACAATGGAAACAAAGACATCTTTGTGCCTCCCTGTAATTAAGTTCATAAATATTTATAATAACTGAGAATTGAGAGAACCGTTCTGAGAATTGTCTTTGATTTGTTTGTTTTGAGTAACTGATGCTTCATACTTCCGTTTTCTATATGACGCATCTGTAAAAACTTTCGTACGTCGTTCTAATAAAACAGAATCGCAAAATAATTACTAAATATTAATGGAAACAATAATAAGGTACAAAAATCATCGACTATTGAGCATTGTAGTAATATATTTTATTCCAAAATAAATTGTCAATGGTCGAAATTTTGCAATAAACAAATATTTATGAAATTTATGTTAAACAACACACACTGGTAGGCCATATATACAACTCAAGTAAATTTTAGATTAAGTATAATAAATATTTTTTTATACATTTTTTTTAAATTTAACTTGATGAAAAAATTCTAAGAATTGTAAATATTAGTAATGATGTAGTGAGCTGAGTAGCAATAAACAGATTCGCAATATTACTTTTAATGGAAGCTCGGCCTTCGATTATTCTTTGGAGTGTTGAAATAACCATTGATAAGTGCAATCCAAGTGTAGATTAGCAGATCGCTTTGCTGAAATCAATTAGAGTTAGCAAACAAACGCGAGCAAAGATAAACAAAGATAAAAGGGCAGAACTCCCCTCTGCGCTCACGCCGATGAATCACCAAGGATCGACCGCTATGCGTACCGTTGACTGCAGGTTCAGACAGAAGCAATTGATACGTCGACGCGTACGCACGTATATAGAGTTGCGGACCCGAACGCGAACCTTGTGTGACGCCGGAGTTTTTTATCGTAACTTTTTATTGTGAAGTGGGTGTGTCGATGTTACAAGTTTGTTGTGTTTCCTTGTGCATCTAGTGACGTCTATATCAAAATGTTTCCGAGGATACAAGGACTGGTATGTTTGTTACTAAAACTTTATTATAACTACATTTTATTAAATATTGTTAACTATAATATTATTATGCACATTTGCATCAGAATAATACCTACTGAAATCAAAAAAGTAACAAAAATAAATGAAACTTTCTCACAATCGTACTATGTGAAAATCAATTGGTACTATTTAATGACAAACATAATTATGCTTATCAGTTACAGTAATGAGAAAATATTAAGAGGTCAATTACGGTATCTAATTCTCATTTAGTTCATTATGTCAAGGCTGTATAGCTTACTTATGTCATAATGCTAAAACAACATTTAATTACCAGTTCACAAACCTAGGTCACGGAGCCTGTTTCGAGGCTTATACGGCCGAAGCATTAAACCGAAACCTCCATATCGGCATTACGAACTGACCTGCTTACCGAAGACAGCCTATTGCAATACCTAAAATATATGAACAAATACTTATTTGCGGCAATAACTTATTAAAATATCTATCGAAATAATAAACATAGTTTCACATTCATAAATATGTTTAATATTTAAATCATTCTGTATAATTTATATTATTTTCGAATGTTAATTTTCATTCCTTTGTTTATTTGATAGAATTGTAATACTGGCCCATTATTTATCGACATGATAATATAGATCCAATGAGATATATAATAAAAAATCAGTAAAAGTTTGCAGAAGGGATAATAACAAAAAAATAATATAGTAAAAACTACAAAAACAAGTATTTGATTTTAAAAAACTAATTTCTGCTAAACAATATGTTTCCAAAAGAAAGTAATATTAAATAAATATAAAACAAAAAAATATGATACTCTTCAAGAACTTATTAAATCACTTGAAGCAAAACTATTTATTTAGATCGTAACTAGTACCGTCACGTAGATATTCAATTCAATTTCACCTCACTCTCCAACGCTCCGATTAAACACCACGTGTTGTCGGTCACGTATCTCTGTAAGACATCCCTAAGGATTCGACCTGTATTATTTAAAGACCATGGGAAAATCTTGACACAACTATGCTGCTATTAACTGTAATTATTATATATTAAACCTCTTAACATTCTATGCTCGCCTTCAAGATTATCAATTAAGAATCTCGGAGCAAAAACATTGCATTTGACTAAACTGGCATTATTTAAATAAAAATACAAATATCCACTGACATTCACAGTGCCATGTAGCCCCAGACCAATATCATGTGGTCATGCACACAAAAGTTTGTACTGACCGGGGATCGAACCTAAAACCCTAGGTGTAATAGCCGACGTCTCAACCATTTTACCAGATGGATCGTCTGAACCTGATATTTCTTATCTGAAGAGATTCACATTGCACTTCAAAGTACCAATTTTAAAATTATACTTTAGCTAAAGCCTTATCAGTTGCGAGGTCCCTTACCTTTAACAGGGTCAGTGTATTCCGAGAAGAGAATGGTCAGGATATTACTCATTATGTACGCCATATTGAGTCACTTTATCAAATGATTCAAGAAGTCTGATGACTTCATAGTAGATTTTCTTTGGAAATACTAGTTTTTAAAATGTCTTACTTAAAAGTTATTCAAACATATAACAAATTTCTATTCCTTGTTACCTTAACGTTTACTGCAATGTCTTCTTTTATATTTCAGCACAAATTACTCATCAAATAAATTTCAAGTATGTTGTAAATACAATAAATGCTACAATAAAATAACTTTATTACCACCAGCCCATAATACTCGTATATTAAGAGCATTTTGTCATTTTTATAATGACTCTTCCCAATAAACCTTGTATAATTATAACTTTTAGTATAATATACTGCCTTTGTTTGTCTCTTATAAAGCTGTGCTAAAAATACACAACAGTTTAAGAAAATGGAACCTTTTTGTTAAAATACAACTGGCCTGCTTCATTATAATAACTTCAAACCTTTGTCATGGAAATTAAATATTATTGACTTGTGGAAATATTCATAGCATTTATTTACGGTAATATGTTTTACTGTTATTGCTTGGCTTTACTTCCTTCCATCCTTTTACTGCATTAATTTTGTCAATAGTTCTCTTATTTTTATTTTTTTTCCACAAAATTCAATAAACAAAGCCAATCTGCCAAACTGTGAAACTGTCGGAAGTTTGGCACTTGAATTGTTGCTAAATAAAAGAGTTGTTGTGTTAAATGTATACATAGTTTATTTATCAGAGCATCTTCATCTATATCGTCACCTACTATCAGGTTTGATGGCAGACATTGATTGTGTGCATTTGTCTGTTCCATATGAAAAATTAGAATTTTCATATTGTCGTCTAAACATTGAACTAATTTAGCAAATTACACTTATCGGAATAGATTATATAGTTTAGCTTCTATTAATAAGTCCAATCACAAGTAAAGATATTATTATATCACCTATCTGCTCCCTTAGCTCATTGGATAAACTTTTTAACAGGCGACCCATCTAGTATAATGGTCGAAACGTCGGCTACTTCACCAAGGGTTCCGGTGTCGATCCCCGGGCATTACGAACATTTGTGTGCATGAATATGTATGTATTTACAATATACTATAATATATAATGTATATTTATAAATACATAAGTATTTTTATCAGTTGTTCAGTACTCCTCCTAGAAGCTTCTCGCCCCATATAAATATGGGGCTAGATGGCGATGTGTGAATAATTATTTATTGTAAACACAACTGGAAAGTTTTCAAACAGTATTATCAAAAAAGACACCACTGTTATTTGTAAAATAACACTATAAACTTGATGTTTTTAAATCTCACCCGTATTACCATGAAACGAAAGAGGTCACGACTTCTCACATACCCGGTCATCGCACTACAAAAATATCTAAGATCTTAATTTCATGTTTCTGGGTATTGCTCGAATTACTGCTTAACCAACGTTTGTAGAAGTGTTCCTGCTGATAATACTTTATCAGTAGGTACTCAAGCAGGATCCTGTAATAGGTCTTGCATTACATTATATCTTATTCCGTGTCCATTTCGTATAACAAGTATCAATTATATACTATATAGAGTGACGTAAATGGCGTATTTTGCGACGTTGGCTCACAACTTCCAATAACAATATAACCGGTTTGATTAAATAAATTGTATAGCATTTGCGTTATCTACATCAGCCCACAACTGATCCGTAATGTGTGTTTACACTGCAATATACTTTCAACACTGTAAAGATCATTGTACGTACTTTATCGATTAGTTACATACTTCCAATCTTCACTTATTGTTAACTTTTTGCTGTCTTTGTTTTCTTGGCATTGCTTGTACATCAGTTTAGTGATACACTAAATTTTACTATTAACAAAGATTTCCAAAATTACAATTACTTTATGACATACATTAGTTTAGAAAATAGTATAAAAATGTTGGTTTGATTATTATTTAAAATTCAATAGGCTATTAATGAGTAGTTAGTTAAGTAAGAAAGTGATGCACGAATAGGCCAGCTCTATATGAGTTATGCTACGTATCACGGTCTCTCAGAAAACGGCGTAAAACATTATTTTGCGTTATATTTCGAGTTCGCAAGGCTACTGGTGGCCTAAAACTTCTCTTTTCCCCTTTATATCTTTAGTTTTTCTTTTAAAAGTTCCGTGACGAACTTGTTGCTCCTTAAGTGTCTATCCATGGTAATTATGGCAGGCCTCGCATGGGTTGTGATACTATGTCAAAATAAGGCCTGTGTAATCGTTTATCTACCTACGAATAGATTACAAAAATTGAAATAAATCAATAATATTACATAATAATGGAAAATATTAGAACCCAATATCCTTATTAATTCCAGTAAACATCGCGTTATCACAAATTCCAATTGTGGTACCATTACCCACATCACATTACTTGAAACACAGTTACACGCTTAAGGTAAATAAACAAGTAGCAATTTAGTAAGTAGTTTTATTAAAAATATAGTAATTAGACTATCGTACCGTCGGCCAACGACCTCCGTCATTGAAAGTTAATCGTTGTAATGGATCGAAATTGTTTTCCATGTTATTTCTTTTATGCCTGTTCCTGAGAACCAACCCTTTGTTTGTTGTATTGCTCAGTGAAGAAATATTTGAATGGTATTTTTATGAATGGAGTAGTTTTTGTTGGCCGTAGAGATTTGATGACAATGTATAAATGAGGAGACTAACTGAAGCGATATGGACGGTTACGGCTTACAAGGATCTTTTTAAATTGTAAAAAGACAGCTCGAAGGACAGCCCTAACCTCAGCTGAGAACCTTCCCTAAGGTTACTAGCTAGTGAAATTACCGGGTATAAGATACCTAACATCTGTTGTCTCGGGTGACAGGCGCAGTGCGGCATTGATGGAGATTTATAACTATCAGTTTTGGTCTCCTTCAATGCTGCTCTGTTATGGTCAGGCACATCACTCACCACCAGGTGAGCGTCCTGACCGTCCTGTTCATTTCATAACATAAAAAATCTGTCCTGTGACTTTGCCAACTTTACCAATTCTTGTAGCTCTGCTGAACAACTTGGCTCTGGCTATTCGCCAACACACACTAGGATTGTATGAGGAATAATAGTTCGAAACCGAAAAATGATCAGAGTAGCAGAAAAAGAAGGAAGAATTATATTGAATAAGATAACCAAAGCGTATTTTTAATTAATAAGGTGATGAGAATATCACCATTACCATACGTCAATTATTTGTAAATTTGTAAAGTGATGAATAGGCTATTGATATCTTTTAGTTTCACTTTAATTTTTAGTAATATCATTAAAAGGTAGACTGTTTTAATTTATGTTTAAACATGGATAAACAAAAACAATAATTACGTATGGTAATGGTGATATTCTCATCACCTTATTATCAATTCTATTTAAGACCTATTTATAAGTAATTGGTGACGATATTAAGACCAGTTTGATTAAATCATGCCGTTCTTATCCGACATTCGTATGGAGCAAAGTTTTCATTTTATGAATGAATGATCCGACCGTTTTCGGTCATGGCGACCACTTCCATTTTCATTTTCTCTTATATTTTATAATGTGTAGCTCAAAATTTAATATAGCCAGGGAACCTGTAACATCGAAATTTAAGTAAACATTGACCTCTTCAAGACTTTTAAAGACTTGATATCTTTAAGCAAGTCATAAACAGGTCAACATATTATGACAGTACTTAAAACACAATAATGTTCATTTAGTAGCATAAATTGACGAGTTTCGTGAACTCCTTTTGAACTCAAGGAAATCAAGTTTTGTAAGTTAGCAGATATCGTGTGAGTTCAAAGTAGCTACATTTTACATTCGTTATATCTGTTCAATATGTTACCCTTTTTAACTGACTTCAAAAAAGGAGGAGTATGTATGTATATATATTTGTCCGCGATTATCTCGCGTTTGGCTGAAGCGATTTCGATGCGGTTTTCACAAAAGTATTTGTTACATTCTGGAGAAGGTCTTAGTGCTATAATTATTTATTTAATGCAGAGTTTAAAATGCAGTTTTAATGTTTTTTTTATACTAGCACAAGAAAGGCAGAAAAACCTAGGGCATGTTAAAACTGACAATGTTATACTGCGATCGCTTCGTAAGTTGCATGAACGAAACTAGTATTTTACCACAACCTTGTCATAATAAAATGATTAGTAATTTTTTTTGTACATAACTCTATTAAAATATATTTCAAAAATATGTATTAGTTATATTATATTTATCTACCTAAAAAAACAATCGCATATCGAAATTATTGTAAGATAATAAAATGGGTTCAATAGGCTTTGATATTCATTTATATAACACTAGCAAACCCGGCGAACTCCGTTTCGCCACTAGATGGCTTCGTTTTATGTAACATTTCGTTTGGTGATCAAAAGATGCCAGAGAAAAGATGCCATCTACTTAAAATATTGGTTTGTAGTACATGCTATGTATCAGAGATGTCGCTGTATGTGAAAAAAGATTTTCCCGCTTTTCTTTTGAAATTTTTCCTGAATTTCATTTGCTATAAACCTTACGGAGCCCGAGACCTTTCTAACGAATGCAAAACCGTGGAAATCGGTTCGTGCATTCTTGAGTTATAGCGTCAGAAAGGAAAATCCGACTTATTTTTATATAGTAGATAACATAAGGGTTCAGAAGCAAATTTATATTTAACTCACACCTGAACATAAATATCCAATTACATGTCCTCCATTATTGAATCCAATCCAGTGTCTCACCTGGCTATTGGTAAAGCCATATGATTTCTGTCGTATACCTTTTGTCTGCCGGCTCGTATAGAAAAACTAGTCACATTTGAAGCAGGGTAAGTGCAGTGAAATAATTATTCGTATCCTGTGGGACCTGACTAACAGGTTCAGTTTATGTATCACTAGCCTCACGTCTGTATTCGTTATTGTGGACTTTATTAAACTGACATCTCTAGCCACTGCTTTCCCTGCAACAGTTGTTGCAAATTTTAGATCTTTAGTTTTTATATTTTTTACAAGATGTGTCATGTGAATTGAATTCGTACCATGCTAAAAACTATTATAAGTAAAAAAATAAACATATATTTTATATAATTTAAGATAAATTATGTGAAAATTATAAACATTATTTACCACATGTCGAAAAAGTTTTTTTCTTCCATAATAATTCAGCAAATACAATTGTATAAAAAATCACAGAACTACGGATATAGAATTTTAAACACGACAACATAAGGAAGGAAACACAACATTAGTTTATAGAGACAAATATTTGCTATTACTATTGTTTAAGACGCAATCTTAAGAGATCTTAACGAAATAAAAAAATACAATTTAAAGTACATGAAGATTAAATTCGTAACTTGTCGGTAATAAGATAAGTGAACACATAATTCTATCTTTCCAATCCCACGTTACACTATGGAAGGAAAACCACAACGGGAAGCGCAATCCACATCCTCATTATTAGAATTAATTGAACCAGGAAAGTGTAAAGGATCTTTACAACATAGGCTTAGGTAACAAAACTCTTATAGTTCATAAATATGAATGTTTAGAAAAACGTAATAAACACAATGCTAAAGGTTCTTCCTTATTTGAAAACCCATCGCACAAACTCAAGTTTGACATTGAAGATGCATACGCGATTGAGCAAACATAAGACACCTTCAGTTTGTTGGTACACTTCGTGTCTTTGAACCTTACGTTCAAAAAGAACTAGGAAAAGCAAACTAACTCAGCCAATGTAAAGGTGAGTGGTGAAAAGTGTTGACCTTGAAATGTGGATTTAACACAAAATAGATGACGTAAAAAGTTTAACCTTTCGTAAAAAATGCGAGGAGGAAGTAAAAAATGTACCTGAACACGAATGGTTATTTAAAGTCAGTTTTAACAACGACGCTGATATATTTTCATTGCCGATAAATACATTTGCGCGAGGAACGTGTAACTTAAGCATATCAATGACATCTAATACTCGGCAGTACGTAATTTTGTAGAGTAAACAAAAACACGAAACAATTAATTCATTATCACGATTTGAAAAATATTGTTTCATTTGTAAACCCTTTCTTAAACAAATGTATATTTCTCATTGAATTTTTGGAGTAATTTTTTTTTTTGCGAACTTAGTGGAACACTTTTTTTGAGAGAAGATAAACATTTAATAACCAGACAAACACACATACGACTAAGATTCAAAATATATAAACAATAATGTTACAGATTTTTTTAGGCTAAAACCTTGGCAATTTAGTTTCTTGCACGGGCAAATCGTGCATCATTGAAAAAACATTTATAGTATGACAAAGATAATCAGAAAGTTTTTTATCTGCATCAGAGACCCTTTGCTAACGTACCGTTATATCCGTTTTAAGCCACCTGCTTCTAAGAACATACAACCTGTTTCACTTTTTGTTTTGACAATCTTGTCATCTATCCCTTTTTTAGGTGCATGACAACATTCGCTTGCCATTCTAACTTAAAATTATGGTTTTATCATAATTCATTCATGTAGAAAATTTAATTCAACATTAGAACTACATATGGGTATTAAGATAAAATATGTTTAAAATAATTTCTGAATTCCTTACTTACAATTATGATTTTCCATGTAGTAAACACAGTAATTTTTCGACCTTTTTCAAAAACTAACGAGATTTCTATTATGAATGAAATGTGATTTTAAAATTATTCATACATAATTTATTACATCTACAATTATATCATAAGAAATGTCCTGGGTTTGGTTGTACAAAATACCTATTCGAACCATTTACTTGTATACTTATGAAAGATCTTGAGTAAATGAGAATATCTTGTGAGAACTTTAAATCATCTATATTAACTTTTCTCAAGGCATAAATAAGTTATAGTATTGCTGTGTTCCGGAATAAGACAAACTATGGAATTCGGTATTCTCCACCATTCGCAATAATTTTATTGCGAATGGTGGAGAATACCAAACCACCAAACCTTATTTTCATAAAAGTGCACTTTATTTTACATGTCGTTTCATTGATCACTTTTGTTTATTTGCAATATTGTATTTTTAAATACACTGAAACCAATAAATATTAGGTCAATTGATGTTAGTGTGCAGTGACGTCACGTTTCAATAATCTCAAACAAAATATATGGAAACGTTCCTTTTTGACAGTTCATAAAAAGTGCGTCAACGATTAGTGGTGTCAAATACCCAATTGAAAGCCTCAGAAGTCACAGATCTTTGTCATAATATTACGTCCCTTATTAGAGATCACTAGATGACTTGTCACTACGTGACATCACTAGGTGTCACTAACCACAAAGAAGGCTGTGTGCTTGATTGGTTTTGATCATAAAATAATGATCAAATACCATCTTATTTGCTTTCTTCAACTCAAATTAACATTATTTTAACAATATGCGTCATCTTTAATGCCCGTACAATCACGATTATTACTTGTTTTATTATATTTCAATACAAATAAGCTATTCATTTCATTCATTCAAAGTCATAATTGCATACAATCAGATAACGTATTCTATAGAAAACGATAACATTTTTCGTTAATGACATTTTAGTTTCATATAAATAGGATAAATAATAAGTTAAATATTAAGTACTAAGATATATCCATACCAAAACTAATGTTTATCTAACTATTAATATACTGTTAAAATGTATATTTATAAACAATACTTATTACTTACAAAACGATTAGTCTTATCTATTTGATAAAAAATCATTTAATAACATCAATTGGAATTATTTGCACAATTTTAACTCTTATCACTATCACGCACGATTCAAATTTACAAAACAAGATAACGATCGTGCAAAATCAATCGATGTTATTGATGTTTTTTGTTATTTTCCCCGTTGCTTTGATATAGAGAGCAGTAAACTAACGTTTATTAGTAGAAATGTAAACATGTCTGCGAGTCCTGATGACACATCCGGTGACTCAGCCGCGTTGTTCCCGAAATACACCGTCTGTCCGCAACTATGGGAATGCGGGAAGTTACGAATTTTAATTGTGAACGTAGATGCGTTGATATGCACACGCGTTTTCGAGAGTGTATTTTGGAAGTGGGTACGTTTCCTGCAGTATTAAATTATAGGCTTTTAAATAGTCAATGTAAATTAAATGCATTACTGCTCAAGTTGGAATAGAAATCTTTAAGGCTGAGCGTCATTTGCGATCGTCACTTGCCTGGTGATCTACGATCAACAGCGACAACAGCACTATCTAAGTGAGATAAAAAGCAAATGCATTTAGTTTTCTTTTAGAGCGTCGGTGGCTCAATGGTGTGGACTGTCGCCTTCCTACCGGGAGGGCTGGGGTTCAAATCCCGTCACGTACCAATGTGTTTTCGAATTTTCGAAAATATATGTACGTTATCCGACGCTCTTACAATGAAGGAAAACATCGTGAGGAAACCTTCATGCAGGCCTGCGAAGAGATTCGAAGGTTGTGTGTGAAGTCGTCAATCCGCACTTGGCCTGCGTGGACGACTAAGGCCTAATCACCCTATACGGATAGGCTCGTGCCCCTCGGTGGGGACGTTTAATGAGCTGATGATGATTATAGTATTTAGTTTATTAACACATAAACAAATGATAATTTAAATGTCATGTCATGTAACTATAATGATAACCAAACAGACGCTATCACTGCATGAATTTTAGCACCCACTCTCTCAAGCCATAAAATTTAATCTACATTTAACATTTTAAGTCTAAAACATATTTGCGGCATATTGTAACATATAATATGTCATACAACACGTGTATGTTGTATGTACGGACGCGGAAAATGCAACTCTTACTTACATAACATCAAGTAAGTACTAAAGTTACTACCCATGCGTTTGTCAAGCTATGTACAATAATCATGTACTTTACCAACATAGTATCATGAGGAAATGATTACCTTTATTATGAAGGACTATTTGTTTAGATTAAGAACAATCTGATGCGCCTTTTGAATGAGGGAATCAAAGCTATTAGGCTTAGGCATTATTATCTATAAGCCTTAGACGTTTTGTGAGTTTTGCTAGGTTGTTAAAATTTTTTTGATTCCCTTAAAATAAACAGTGTGGTTATATATATGTAAAAGGCCGTCAGATGGAAAAAACTGCAGGTTTAATCTGATTTTGACGAATGAGTTGACTATCTACTTAACTTCTACGAAACTACTAGTAGTAATAGTTCGATACTATAGGCCCATATTCTAGAACGAGACTCAAGTATTGATCTTTACTTAAATTGAGTTATAAAGGGATAGCGCTATAAACGATAAATAGCGGCATCCCTTTCAAACTCTATTTAAGTAAATATCAATGTTGAATCTCGTTCTAGAATACAGGTCTAAGTCATCTAGGTAGGTATTCATAACATAGTCATCTAGGTAGGTATTTATAACATAGTCATCTAGGTAGGTATTTATAACTAAGGTATTATTCGCAGTGCCAGGTAATATATTATCCCGTGGAAATGGCGGTCAAATGTCTGCCTATAAAGGATAAAAAAAAAATATTATCCCGTGGAATACCGGATTTATGGAAATCTGTGTTTTGGTAATAGAGCTAGCTACAGTTAGAAAAACTACTCGCTAAACGCATATAATTGAATTGTATAAATTTGTTATTTGACCAAACTCTGTAAAACCAATTATTAAAAAGAGTAACCCACGAGTTTCTTGCCGGGATCTTCTCGTTGGATGGCAGCATTCCGAACCGGTGGTAGAGTCATTAGATTTAATAAAAAAAATATATATACTGTTTTGACGATTCAAAAGTATCTGTAAAGATTTATTTGAATAAAGCATTTTTCAATTTCAAACTCAGACTGTATAAGTCTTACATAAATCAGACAGGTGTATCACTTGCGCTGTCAGCGAACAGGTTGCACCCTTTACTTCATTACATAGAAATTCACAGTCCTAAGATACGATCTGCTGTCTTGATGACAGCACTCTATTTGACAAAAATTAAAATAATTTATTGTTTTCCCGATTAGTGTCAGTCACTTTATATACCTTTTATAATCTCTGGTACACTACTGGCCTCTTCTATGTCTCTCCAGCGTTATTTAGGATTATTATATCCCGAACAAATCAGAGACTATCCGTATCATAGTCATACTACCTACGAGTAATTACGCAACATTCGTTTATTTCCACTGCAGTACCGCGTTTAACATTCTCGTTTGAAACGCGCTTGTTAATAGTGTAATTATAATATAATTATTGTGATGTGCCAACCACAGGCTCATTAAGTGATTGCGAAGACAAATTACAAAGTGTATGTCTACAGCGTCATACATGACGTGCCTGAATATATCGTTTTGCATTTAACCAGGCCTACGTCTTATAAAAAATATATAATTACATATTCTTATGTGTGTGTAGTCCTGGCCATTTTCGACCACAGCGACTGAAATAAGGGAGCAGCTCATTAAAAGTTATATTTATAACCAATAATTACCATTATTCGTGCAAACAATTAGCATAAAAAGTAAAGGCTATTACCCATAAAGACATATGAAAAGATGCGAAATTGAGCCCTCTCTCTGGAAGCGTGCAGCAGCACAGCGCCCGGAATGGCGTCGTCTGATTCAGGATCGGCTCAATGCTTTGAGATTAAGTCGCCAGGATGGACGATAAGAGAGACGAGCTTAAGTCTCGTCCACGTGGAGCTCTCGCCTATCACTTTGTCGGTGGGGTGTTAACTTGCCCAAAGTGTGCTCGCATCTTTACGCACAAAATTGGCTAAGCGAGTCACCAGAGAGCGCACCATATTCTTATAACAGTTTAGTAGCTGCATCGACTTTAACTCTGACTCTGTCAGCAAACTACGTCAAGTTGTGTTTGTTAACGTTGGAGCAATATTATTTTATTTTATTTGCTTTGCGTTTCTTTAGGTATTAATGCTAATTTCATTTAATTACTTATTTCATAAATTTTGCATGTTATGTTTGTCTTTAATTGTTTAGCTCACTTATTATATTAATTGTGCTTACCTTTGTTGTACTAGTATTTCTTAAATATTGGCGAACCATTATAGTTTATTAAAAAATAAATATAACCATAACTACCTAGTCTATCCTAGATAAAATCGTGGGTTCGAATCCCATGTGAACATTACATAGTAAAAATCACTTGTTCTTAATCCTTACAGTTATAATGCGGTCTGAATCACCTGATTTCCTGAAAAGAAAGACAATTCCGTGCTTCGGAGTCACGGGTACAATTTTAGGCTACAAGTTGCATTGGGCCCGCGTGGTGGGTTGCAGCCCAATCTCCCCATAGCCTGCAGTGGGCCGTTATAGGCTAATACATTACATATTTTATTTCCAATGCGCACAATATAGTTCCCACGATATCAACACTTTATCTTGAGATAACAAACATTAACAACTTATCGATCATAATTCAGGTCAGTGTGTACAGCTTTTACGATGCATTGTTTGTTTATCAATGCAATACATACATACATATATATATATATATATTTTGTATATTTGTATTTGATTGTTCTTCATTCTGTGATGTACCTAAAGTAGGTTAACGATATATATATATTATATATCGTTTATATATATAAATCGTTTTAGGTACATCACAGAAAGAACAATCTTTATACAAACAAGAACTATTGCGACGAAGTTGTGTTAAAACTTATACTAGGTGGTAGACTGGGTACTGAGTACTATGTGGTACACTCGGTACTGAGTCGTCTAGGTATGCACCACCGCAGTGTCAGATATCGTCCCGTAAAATAGTAGTATTATGCAATTCTGTGTTTCGAGATGAGAGCACTGTAACTAGTAAAATTACCGGGTATGAGTGACCTAACATCTGTCCTGACGGGCGCAAAGCAGTGTTAACGAAGGATGATTTCTACCACAGACATCCGAATATACAATTAGACTGGACAAGCCGCCAAGTTTATAGGCAGTCCCAGTGTCGTAATTTCTTTTTGGTTCTTACCTGTGAAAAGTTATTATATTTCTTGGTAAATTTACTGATTCCTTGCGATGATGGCATGTTACAATTGCACAGGATGGCATTTTGGGATAAAACGGAAATTTCTTCTAATATTCGTGCGTCTTGACTCGTCTCACAGAGCGTAAACTGGCAGCCAGTGTATGCTCGTTGAGCTTACATTTGTCGCACTTAAAAACGCGGCTTGCCCATCTCCTGTATTAGGAAATCCGTGATTTCTACCTATTGTTATTGATTTCTCTCAACACTGCATCTGTCATGGTCAGGCGTATTACTACCAAGTGCGCGAATTGACCGTCCCCGTTCACTTATGACATAAAAATCAGCATGGATATGTGAAAATTGGGACCTATGCATAAAGCATTTCAAGTAGAGCCAAGTAGTATAGAAATAGGTAAAGTGTAAAAATCGACCCAGTACCTACGTGGTGGCAACGCGAATAGTTACCGGACTTGAACACGAAAAAGTATGTTTTTGACTAGGTGGTTTGATTTACACAATTAATAATATGGTGCAATGGTCGAGACGTCGGCTGCTACACCAAGGGTTCCGGGTTCAATCCCTGGGCAGTACAAACATTTGTGTGCATGAGCATGTCTGTTTCATCTGTTTGTAATGGTCTGGGTGTTATCTATGCTTAATATGTATGTATTTACAAAAAAAAGTATATAAGTATGTTTATCCGTTATTTAGTACCCGTAATACAGAATTTACGCTTAACTTGGTGCTAGATGGCGCTGTGTGAATGTTAGTGGGTATTTATTGATTTATAAGGAACATGACACGTTTCTTTATCATGGGTGTCACTATCTTTATGTTTACTGATAAAAAGCAAAACTACATTAAACTATCTGTGACCTAGAAATATAACAGGGACATGATTGCACTAAGGTCTCCCGTTTATTTCTTTTACTAGCATTTGCCCGCGGCGAATTATGAATGCAAAATCTCAGTCCAATTTGTAAGTTTTTATATAAACTTTTATACATTGAACAATGTACAAAACTTCTTACTTCATTATACCACGCCTCTTATCTTCACAAACAGATGATACTATACTGCCAGTTCATTTGTTTATTATAATAAATTATAAATAATAGTCCATTATTGGATTGTTTTTATAATAAAGTGTCGACTACGATGTTTGATTGGGATAAGAAATATCTTAACGTCTTCTTGTTGCAGGCGACGAGCAATACCACTTCGATATTAAGAAAAAAAAACTTCCAATAATTCAATATGTAAAATCATTTTACAAGGAAAGCCAAAAATCCTATGATTGATATCGGTACAATAAATATGAGAATAAGTAAAATATCTACTGACATACACACAAAACCATCAAGCCTAAATTTAAGCGAGGAGATTGGTGTATCTGTACTAAACTACAGATGAACATATTATGAATATTTCTTTAAAAATACATACATATTACACAAAGAAATACCCAGACCAAAACAAACAGATATGACCATGCAATAAAATTATTGTACTGCCCGGAGATCGAACCCGGAAGTCTTGGTTTAATAGTCGACGTCTCAACCATTACACCCTTCGATCAAAGATATATACTCCACACACATGGGTCGTCAATACAAAAATTTTTGTTTTCAGAAAAATTCAGTACTTAAAATATATGACTAATACATACTACGACTCTAGAAAACTTACATAACTATGATAACACGCCATTAAAGAGGTCAGCTTTTATCGCAATCGTATTAAAGTTAATCATCATATATGTTATTCAAACTTTAATCAATTGATTAATTATGACAATGTAATTATTCTAGTCTATGGCACGAGTATCGATTTTGGTATTTGTGAGGTCAACTGCTTTGGAATACTTTTCTATTACGACGATTAAATTTATACGGTTGCATTTTTACAAGCGTAGCGTAGGATGCCTTCCGGCCGACCGACGATTTGGGAAAGGTCGCTGGTAGTGGCTGGATAAGAAAAGCGGAGGACCGGGATATCTGGCGCAAAATGAGGGAGACCTATGTCCAGCAGTGGACTGTGATAGGTTACTCTCAAGAAGAAGTTATACAGTTACTCGAGGCATGATACTCCCAACCAGATGGAGGGATGACCTGAAGATGGCGGGTAGCATGGATGTCAACTGCTAGGAAACGGTCCGCGTGGAAATTGTTAAGGGAGGCCATCATTCTGCAGTGGATATTTTAGACTTACATACATAATTAATTACATAACCCTTCCAACTCTATCAACTATTAGTGAAGGAATTTAACATTATTCTTAGTCATGATATGTGATCTTACGTGAAATTCACGTAACCGAAACCAATCCCATTCGATGTGAGACTAATCGAGTTATCGATTAAAATATATATCAATTTCTCGTATTGAAATTTTCAAATTATTTTATTACTCAAATAGAAGCGGTAACTTACTTTATAAAGAATATTTGACATTCATTCAGAGCAAAACGAACATTTTAAACAGACTAAGAAAACATTGTCTTTTGTATTATATAATACGTTCTAAGTCTGCGACGTAAAAAATAAAATAAAACAGCAAATAAATATTAAAATGTTCAAAGTTTAACCACAGTTACGACCTTTGTTTAAATTTGATGGCATAAATTATTTGCATAATGCCTTCATTGTGGAGGTTATTCTTAATGTCATGCGAAACAGGCACTTAAACGTGCAGGATTTTTTAACGACACTATTAGATTTTTGCCCTTAAAATACTGACAAAGAAATCCAATGGCGATAGAAACCAATCATCATCAGCTCATTATACGTCCCCATCGAGGGTCACGAGCCTACCCTGTACCTTGTATAGGTCTTAGTTGCCAACGGGCCCAGTGCGGATCGGCCGACTTTACGCACACACTTTTAATTTCTGTGTGGGCGTGCGGTGATTTCCTCACGATGATTTTCTTCACCGTAAGAGCGTCAGATAAATGTTCTTATAATTCCGAACATTCTTCTTCGATATCTTACGTACAATGGTGCCTTAGTGGGGCACGCAGATCTTCGCTGTCTTCGGAATGTGGCTGATGAGCGTTCGATAAATACAGTTATCCATAGAATTTCTCAACCTCTTCCAGGATCTGTTGGCGTAATGTGAGTAGTTGGCCATCTGCTACCTTAAGCATCACCAGAAAGCTTCTCCCAAGTGGTTTTTGGAAAACTTTGGGCCCCCTGTTCTCCTCAATAAGGTCCGTAATTAACCTTGTATTGAAATAGTAGAATTCCCTGCGAATGAGTTTTCGTATCCTAATATTTCGACTATGATAAGTTAAAGTCAAAATCCATTTATCTAAATTAGGCTTACAAAAAGCACTTATGAACGTCAAAAATATACAAAAATTACATTACAAAAAAACTAATTTATTTCTTTGAACTGTTCCTTAAGAGATAAGTCACGTGGTCTAAGGTTGTAGATAAAAGCTCTTTTTGTAGCACAAATATTGTATCAATGTCGGCAGCCGTATCCCACAACGATAGACCATACGACATTACACTATGAAAATGACTAAAATAAACCAATCTTGCCGTTTTTACATCTGTTACAAGTTATCTTAGATATAAAAAGCTTATTGAAGAATTAACAACCCATTACGATATTGTGCCACATCTTCGAGTTATTCTCCAGAGCCATCATGATTCGTCTCGCGCATATGTTTGACGACTTCCAGCCCCCCGAACAAGCCGGGTTCCTCAAAGGCTTCAGCACCATAGACTACATATAACATACGCTGAGGCAGGTTATACAGAAGACCGGAGAGTTAAACCGACCATTATGTTTGGCGTTTGTGGACTATGAGAAAGCCTTCGATTCGATCGAGACTTGGGCTGTGCTTCATTCCCTCCACCGGTGCCTGACTTGACTACTGCTATATCGAATTGTTGAGATGTTTGTACGAGAGCGCTACTATGTCAGGCCGAGTACATGAAGAGCTTACACAATCATTGGCACCGAGGAGTAAGACTAGAAGATGTAATCTCTGAAACTGATCACAGCTGCGTAAAAAGTTGCAGGTTTGTCCAAATGTCAATCCATTAGAGGACTTATTATACAAATTAGTGAAATAATATAGGATGATCAAGGTAAAAATAAATAAAAGTGGGCGAGGGCGGCATTTCTCAATTTTTTCCCCACCAAAAAAAATTGACGATCCGGCGCTGGTTTATAATTCTAAAACACTGCCGATTGTATAGGTAAACTAATTGATACTTATCATGAACACACCAGCCTTAACATCATTTGAGTTCATGTGAATGCAAGTAAATGTTCTTAGAAATTTGACGCTATAATGGCTTCTGTAGTTATTTCGTAGAACAATACCAATACAAGTGCAAGCAAAAACAGTATTGAAATAAATTTATACAAATAAGAGAAATGTTTGTTGGAATTCAGGTAAAGCCTTCCCTTATTTGAAAATTTATTAAATCACCATCATCATCGTCAGCTCATTCAACGTCCCCACCGAGGGGCACGAGCCTACCCATACATGGGTGTATATGCCTTAATCGTTTACGCGGGCACATTGCGGATTGGACGACTTCACGCACAGGTGCGCCGATATCCTCACGATGTTTTCCTTCAGCGTAAGAGCGTCGGCAAACGTTCGAAAAATGGAAATCTCATTGGTACATGTCATCATTTAAACATGCACCCTCCCGATCGGAAGGCTACAGTCACACCATTGAGCCACCGACGCTCATTCAATTCATTTGATCATAAGGAAATACGTGGTGTTATTGAATACGATTTCCGAAACACGCGTCAACAGACGATTGCGAAGAAACTTTAAAAATGGAATGGTCATTGTTTAAATTAGGGCTGTCTAAGTTCATAGCATTTTAATTCGCAAATAGAACCAGTTGAAGAACTGTTAAATGGAGTAGGTACTTGAGAGGTTAAAGTACCGTTTATAAGGGACTATATATCTGTCGTCTTGGGTGACGAGCGCAGAGCACTATTAACGGAAAGTACTGACTATCTACTGTTATTGATTTCTATCAACACTGCTTCTATCACCAGGTGAGCTAGTTGACCGTCCCGTTCACCTATGACATAAAAAAACAGATAGCAAAACTTTAAAATATATTCTAAGGCCAACAAAGTATGAAACAGTAGTCACTTCACACAAAAATTTATAAATGTTTAATCATGCCATTTGAGGATAAAATAGAAGATTTTAGGTCAGCTATGCATATAAACCTAGGATTCTTTCTTTACACACATTATATGTAATGAATGACACACTATAATAGAAATGTAATACAAAAAACATAGAACATTTGCACATAAAGATACTGCTGAAATTGTACAAGGCAATATATTTCAGTATCCGATGATGGTATAGCAAAAACACATGTATTAACGATTAAGAAATGGCTACTCAATAAATCTCTGACTCGAATAGATTATGATTTCTTGGACAGCCCTGCTCTGCAACAATGGGGCTTCGGTTGTGAAACCTTTGTTCGATCAGAGCATTCGGCTAGTTGACACCAACTCCTGAGATAGATCGGTCGTTGTCGTCAATAAAAAATTGACGACAAAAAACGAGACCGCCGAATTTAACTCGGTAGCAGTTGCTCGCAAACCAGTTTCCAAGTGAGGTGTTAAGTTTGCAATGAGAAGGAGCATAGTGTATTACAACGAGCCTTGTTCGGATGACGAAGACTGTCATAATGGATTCAGAGACTATCGGAACTTAAGGCGAAAAACTAAAATGGCACTTTTTGGAAAATCTGTAAGTCAGGTCTAATTTTAAATATTTATCTCTTTGGCTACGAAACCGTATAAAGTAATGAATTTTCAAGATTCTGCCTATGTACGGATTGGCAGAATGTACTGAAAGTGGCGAGAAAATAGTAGTCAATTAATTGGATGCTCACCTGCATGAGGTCGGGGTTGAAAACTGGGCGGAGGTTGGTCATACAGTCCGTGGAAGTCTCTCACTTCAGAAGCCACACACCCACTATGGGGTCGCTGAGCCATTTAAATAAGTTTTAGCTAATTTCTACAATACATCGCGGTCGATGAATGTTGAATGGGCCATAAAGTTTTTAACCTTTTTATACAGTATTAAAAACAGAATAAGATGAAAGTGTACTTTAGAATAAGACGCGTCGTGAAAACGTAAAAACAGACATTTTAACTGCTCTAAATTGTAATCATTGTTAGTTATCAATTATATCCAAGACTCAGATGTATTTTTATCTAATAACAATACAACGTGTGACGACTATGAAAAGAATAAATGAATACAAATACAAGTTCAAGACTCCAATAATCACAAACGACTGCAGCGATAATTAAAATAAGAAACATCCACACTGAAATGTTTCAATATTTAAAACGTTACATTTTGAAGAACGTAATTGTACCGCTTTTAAAAAGAAATTCTTATTTAAATACGGAGATAGTTAGCAAACTATGCAAAGTTGGGAATATTTCTAAAGCTTACATCAACGTTTATTAATTTTGCTTGGTTAAGCTGAATAACGACACAAAGTCTATAAAGTTTAACTTAGGAGTATAATCCCGAACGTAAATGCAAAATCGAATGTAACTTTCATTGATCCATAAAATTGAATCCCCGTATAAAATTTCAATAGTTACTCAGCTTTTTTATAAATTTTATGGAACTTGTTTTTATGGCACTTAAAATTCTGACATCTAAAATTTATGGAGACAATACTTAGTAATAAATCCGGCGCATCTTGTTAAACAATAAAAATGTGGTGTCAAATTTAACACAGAAACTTACAAGCAACATAAATTAGTACCTTCAACAGATTCAAAGCAAATGTATTTACTTTTCCATCAATATATATTTCGAATAAATATAGACGGGCTATAGGCAGGCAATGTCGCTTGTTAACTGTGTGAATCTCTGTAAATATCTATTATATTTATACTTTAATGTTAATGCATTAGAATAACTTATACAATGTGATGATAACTCAGTTTGCCAAGAAAATTGAGATACAAAAGAAATTATTTGTGTCGTGCTCGAGTAATATGTAGTTTTGTATCACGCATATGACATGTGCACATGTTCCAGTTTCATATCTTTACCAACTGGTATGTGGGGTCTTTATTATCATTTCATTGATAATTTTCATGTCAATAATAGTTTTCGAAAATGTAGGTAGTAGACTTCACGAGCAGTAAAATATTCAGCCGATAAGAATTGACGAAAACTAGTTCGTAAAAAAATTTAGTTAGATTCTTCAGGAGCTTTATCTAAATCTATTTGCTTCGGGTATTTTGTGATACATTTTTCTGATTCACGTGATTTATTGTTTCTCATTAATTAATCAGTTTCCTTATTTGACGTAGGCAAAATTAGGCCGATTATTATTTTTGCTGATAAACCTTTTAATTCCATTGAAAGAAAAATAATGATCTATCATGGATTAGAAATCAGTGAATAATCAATGCTATTTATAAACAGATTTCAGTACAACTTCGAATACATGCAATCTGAAAATATTATCATCATCATCAGGGAAAAGGCCTTTGCTGTGAGGAGGAAATTAATTTATGACAAACTGCATACAAATACACGGTGAATCAAAATATCGTGAGGAAACCAGCGCACGCTTGCGAAGAAACTCAAAGGTTGTGCATGAAGTCGTCCAATCCGACTAAGGAATATACACCATTTACAGGTAGGCTCGTGTCCCTCGGTGGGGACGCTTAATAGGTCATTAATGATGACACAGTTTAAATCAACTTTTTTTACAGTAGGACACTGGTCATAAAACATGTTTACTAATATTTTCCATTAGCAACGCTTTGCAATACTTCAATCCAAGAATTACGTTTGCAATGTCTATATACAGTTAATATTTTTATACCAAACCTTTTACAGTTTCGCAGTTTCCTCAGACCATTTTCACATTTCAGCAAAAACTGAACGAACAAATTATACAATCGCTCTCGTTTCTCTGACATTCTTTAACGGCAAAAACTGAGATACTGTTTACTATTGCGGTAATGGCTATTGAAATATATATTGTAAAATGCATTTATAATGTTATTCAACAGGTTGACACTAAGTAACTTGGATAAAATTAAAGATATTTGGTTATTGAGTAGATAGAGCGTCGGTGGCTCAATGGTGTGGATTGTCGCCTTCCTACCGGGAGGGCTGAGGCTCAAATCCCACCACGTACCAATGTATTTTCGAATTTTCGAAAATATATATACGTTATCCGACGCTCTTATGGTGAAGGAAAACATCGTGAGGAAACTTTCATGCACGCCTGCGAAGAGATTCGAAGGTTGTGTGTGAAGTCGAGTCCGCACTGGGCCCGCGTGGACGACTAAGGCCTAATCACCCAATACGGGTAGGCTCGTGCCCCTCGGTGGAGAGATTTAATGAGCTGATGATGATGAGTAGATATAGTTATAATATTAAGATTATACTTGTATTAAGATGTTTGCCATGGTAGGAACGTTAAGCTTAAGTTAATGCGTTCCCGCTGAGAGGCACGATATGAGCCTACCCGTAAAGGGTGTACAGGCCTGTCGTCCACGTGGACCCAGTACGGATTGGCAGACTTCACGCACAACCTTTGAATCTATTCGCAGGATGAGTAGGTTTCCTCACTATATTTTTAATTCATAAATTTATTTACAAATATTGTCAATATAGGAAAATATAATTCTCTGTATTGCTAAGATTCAATTCCCACTCTCGATTTTTGTTAAATGTTCGTTTAATGTCAACTCTTAACAAAAGTCATTCATTACGCATTAGTTTCTCCAAATGACATTCACTGCATCTTCACAGCCAAGTACAAGCAGCATAAACAAATGTTTGATATTATTTTTTACGAAAACAAAACAAAAAAAATACTTCAAACAAACATACATTGTTTAAAGTCATATTTTGTATTGTAATGTTATTCCTACATTATTTAGGTGACCTTAGGGTATTAGGTAACAATTTCCGCTTCTTATAAACGCTAAATCTTGTACGTATGTATGGTTGTGTGGATGTTTGTTCATTAACTATAATAAAAAAATATTTACGGATTTTGATGAAATTTCACAATTATATAGCTTACATAGTAGTTTGACTAGAAGAATCTCAAGAATGAGAATTTGCGAGTAAAACCGCGGTGCATTGCTAGTTATCGTTTAAAACGAGCTAATTTTGTTGCTAGCTATACCATTCGTCTACATCACATACGTAAAGTTCAATGACTGTGCTGCAAATGGAGAATACAGGTTCCGTTCCCAGTTCGACTTCACAGATGGCCTACATTTGCCTTGCATATTGTTGCATCAGTAACGCTTATATCATAGTATGTGATTTCGATATTTTATCGGTATTTGTAACTAGCGAATTGTGTTATTGGTTGATTTGACATATACATTTTCTTAAGTTGTTGCTTCTTGTTAATCTTTTAAGCGTCGGGATCCCACACACAATTAAAATCTATTGTGTCTGTTGAATATACGAAACTGTGGCGATTAAAGGGTTCATTTATATTTTTTCGGAATTACTATTAATTGTTGGCCGTGATGGCCTTCATAGCTTCACCAGACAAGTTGCAGATGGCTCTCAGCCTAAAATTATGTAAGAAAACAATTGTCAACGTCCCTACTCTACCTACGGGTTGTTTACGGCTGGGTTACGGGTTTGGGGACAAAGCGCTTAGCACAGAACGGTTGACAGCTCTTTTCATTTAACCTTATCTTAAAATCTAAAATATATTATATTATCTGTCAGGATATCTAGAAGAGATCGCTTCAAGTTCAGATTGAACTAAAGTTCGTAAATCTGTGGCTTCAAACGATAAAATCACCTTAATTACGTTTCTTTATATTTTTGAGGATTAATATCTTTTTAAGTGTGTAATAAAGGATGTTATCTATCTATCCTATCCTTTCGTTTATACGTTCATCAGTGGCCTACTAATAAACATTTGTATTCCATATTCACGTATCTCTAGAATCATCATCAGCAACAGCTTAGTGCAATGTCCCCACGGAGGGACACGAGCCTACCCGTACGCGGGTGTATAGGCCCAGTGCGGATTCGCCGACTTCACGCAAAACCTTTTAATTTCTTCGTAGCCATGCGCAGGTTTCCTCTCGATAATTTCCTTCGCCGTAAAAGCGTCGAATAACCGTAAGTACATATAATATTCACAATTCGAAAAGACATTGGCACGCGGCGGGATTAAAATCTGCACCCTCCAGAACCGAAGGCAACTGTCACACCAATGAGCTACCGACGCTCTCTAGTATAAATAGCTATAATCATTACTAACCCTTAAACTACTTTTAAGCTTTTACATACATACTTTATACATATGTGTGTATTGTGCGTGTGTACAGAATTGTGTTTTTTATTAAAGATATAACGCAAAAAAAAACAGAAAGCCATGCGTTTTCAAATTAACAAAAAACTACAGCTCGCCCATAAGCTGGTTTGCTTAACGCAGCTGTTAGTCTGTTGATAAGAATAATTTGCCATTCAATAATGGATGTTATGACACAATAAATAGAGTGGAAACTATGCTGCCGTGTGTAACATATTGCAAACAAGTTTGAGTGTAACGACCCATAGCCCTTTGCGAGGGCACTAGGACTTGGATACTTAAGGATTTAGAAACAGATGTTGAACCTGCAATGTCTAAAACAGATATTTTATGTTAGAAGTGTACAGTACGGTCAAGATGCTCACCTGATGGTAGGTGATACGCTTGACCATGACAGAGCGGCATTGAAGAAGTCCAACAACTGATAGACAGTTATTATCTAATTAGATACAACAGATGTTAAGTCTCTTATACCCGGTAATTGCACTAGCTACAGCGCCTTTATTCCGAAATACAAAAGTGCATAACACTCCTGTTTCACAGGACGACATCTATCACTGCGGTGGTACCTAATTAGTACAGTACCGAGTCTACCACCTGGTACGTGATGCACAAAAATTATCAATTAGCCAGTTTCTAAGCCCCACTGCCACAAGCCCAAAGCGCAGGCTTTTACCACACAGCATGACTATTGGAAGATTGGATCGTAACCCTTCACGCGTTCCCAATAAAGATTTCTAGCTTAGCCTTCCGAAGCACTCCTCAAAATTATAACTTTTCGAACACCCATCCGTCAGTCATAAACCGAAAACGAATAATTATAAGAAACAAATAATCTAGTATATTTTGCAATTTAGTCCCCAATTTAAAATATCCCTTCACAATATTTCACTCCGTAAAATAGAAGCTCAAAGAAAATATGTTTTTCTAAAACGTAGCTTATCTGAGAAAAACAAACCGTTTTGAATTTTCACGGGTAATGTTTATTTTGCACGTGAATTGTAAAGTTAAAGGATACTGTTATTAAAACACATCTGTTATAAAGAATATACACGATTCTCTTTTGCAAACATGAGTTATTTTATTTCAATAAAGATATAGCGAGAAATCTGTGATTTAAAAATATTACATAAAATAGATATAACAAGTTTAACATCGAACTTAGATACAACATGATACAATGTTTTGACGAACCCATATGGTGCAATGGTCGCGACGCTGCTACACCAAGGGTTCTGGGTTCAATCCGCGGGCAGTACAAACATTTGTGTGCATGAACATATCTGTTTATAATGGTCTGGGTGTTTTCTATATATAATATGTATATATTTACAAAAAAAAATATTTGTATGTTTATCCGTTGTTTAGTACTCATAATACAGGCTTCACGCTTAACTTGGGGCTAGATGCGCTGTGTGAATATCAGTAGATATTTATTTAAATATTATTATTTCCTCCTTTTCTTTTGTAGATTTACTGTCTCATCAGTCACCGTACTATTAGCTGAGTAGCGTAATTTCCAAGCGAGTTACAATCATCAAATCATTGGCAGGAATTTCCGTACAACTGTTATCACTGATAGGGATAATCAATGAACACGCCGTTTGTATTAAAATAATTAGAGACTTCCATTGTGCTATATAAATGTGTATTTAAGGAAAAATTTAAAATCCCATACACATTTTTATTATATGTTATAACTAAATTAAAATGGGGATTTGTTCGGATGATAGCAAATATTTTCATATTGACGTCAATTTCATTAGCTCATTGTAGGTAATATAAAGTTTTAACAGATGTAACGAAACAAGATGTGATCACGTGTGCAGATTATAAATGTAAACCATTGTCTTTGGCCCAGTTTAAAAAATACATTGCAAAAATACTCTAGATCGTAGAGCGGTGGCTCAATGGTGTGACTGTCCGCCCTCCTACGGGAGGCTGAGGTTCAATCGCCCATGTACCAATATGTATCGTGAGGAAACCTTCATGCACGCCTGCGAAGAGATTCAAAATGTTTGAAGTCGTCCAATCTGCACTGGCCGCGTGGACAACTAAGGCCTATTCACCCTATACGTGCCCTCGGTGGGGACGTTTAATGAGCTGACGATGATGATGACTCTGAGCTATTTATTTATTTACAGAAAGACAAACACAATAAACAGGGAAAAGTACGTACAAAGGAACAGCTTATTTCACAATGAAATTTCTTCCAGCTGGCCAAAACAAAAGGAAACAAAGTAAGAAAAGTCGGCAAGTGTACTAATAATAAAATAAAAATATACATATATGAAATAATATATATGATTATGGAGAAAATACATAATATAAAAAATATTAAGCACCCTAAATTATTTTAATTCATATAGACATATAAATAAATGATAAATTTACATGTAGAAAATATGATAATATACATAATTTAAATAGAAGAAAGAAGTCTTTAACTCGTCTCTTAAACAAGGAGACACTTGCACTATCGCGAATTGTAGAAGGCAGAGAATTCCACAGTCTGACTGCATGAACAGAAAGAATACGAGAAGAAATCAGACCTATTATGTGTTAAGGAAAAATTTCAAGGCTTATTTATATATATCTGCCTTTTAATATATGTGGGATGTTAGACTATAAAAAAATACATGTTTATAAAAAACTAGTACTGTTATATAACTGCATGTTGTGTTTGCCTGTAAGTGTGTGCATTGTGGCATTACAGATTTTGTATGTTTTTTGTAATAATGTAACAACTGTAGGTGAACTTCAATAAATGTTAAAAAATTCTCATTAATTACAAATAATACGTAAATGAATACCATCATAACTGCACTCTTGCATGTGGTGTTCGCCAAACAATGAAATTTCTATTTCTGGTTATCCGCAGTCAAAGTGTTAAGTAGTACACCTACACACATAGATTAAGAATTAGCGCGCTGTATATCCTATATCTATGCCTACACATATAAAAAATTACATTTTTTAATTATCGAATATATCGATCGATTAATAAATGGATTATTCTCTGAATAACTGTTCCTTAAGAAGAAAGAAGAAAGAAAGAAAACTATTTATGACCTTTACAATAAAAAAATAGTCGAGAAAAACATTACATATTACTACGCACATATTTAAAAAAAACTATAAACACACAAAAAAAAAGGTCAAAGGTTCCGTCTCAGCTTAAGCCATTGCGACGCATAAATGAAGCGTCGCAATAGCGCCGATATTCTGACGGAACCCATAACCCTTAAATCATTAAAATCTCTAAGAAATATATATTTTAATATGAACTAAAACATATTTACCTACTATCATATTTGTCATGTATAATAACATTGAGACAATATTCAACTTGGTAGAGATCGCTAATGCACTTAGGTGCAATTAATAGTACATAATATTATGCAAGCATTGGTAAACACGCAACAGTCATATATTCGCAACTAGCTTTTGCTCACGTCTTCGCTCGCGTTAAGAATTATTATTTTTGATGGATTTTATCATAATCCTTTCTGAAGTCATTTTAGCTTCATACATGCAACGTATCAGCCCAATCGGACAATAAAATTGACAATTTCATTCCCTAATAATAGTAATAATTAATTTATTTACATGAAACATGGTACAATAGGCATGCTGACTGGGTCCTAAAATCGTAAGAACTATTTCATATTATTACAAATCTGGGTTAACTATAATGATGTGCTTACTTTCAGCTCGAAAACTCATTTTATATGAATTTTATTAGTCTTCAAAGTTATTATGGCAAGACCATTTTTAAAGTACATTAATTGTCAAAAATGTGTTAACAAAAGGATAACACATACAATTTAAAGCAACTTTTGCTATGAAACCGTTTTAGTAAACGCAACATTTAATAAAGTTGTAGTACAAAATTCACAAACTATGCGTACTAATTACTGATGCGTGACGTCATAAATAGCAGCCATTTGTATGAAGCGTTTTTGGGAAAGTCCATTAATGTGTTTTAGAATTGGAAAATCTCTGTGAGTTTTAATGGTTAACGGAGGTAATTTTTACCAATGTTTCTATTATTATGCGGTCCATCGATATAATAACAGAAAAAACAATTTCATCATCCCTATTATTGGTGGTAATATTCAAATGTTTCACAAGTTTCGCCAAAAATATGGCATGTAAAAGTTAACTAAAGCGATACATATATTTAGTTTAAAAACTCGCTAACTTGAAGCCATAACTGTAATTTTTTAACAAATAATGTATTATTTTATCCTCTTGGGATTCATCATCATCATCAGCTCATTAGACGTCCCCACCGAGGGGCACGAGCCGTATAGGGTGATTAGGCCGTAGTCGTCCACGCGGCCCAGTGCGTGTTGGACGACTTCACACACAACCTTCGAATCTCTTCGCAGGCGTGCATGAAGGTTCCGCACGATGTTTTCCTTCACCGTAAGAGCATCGGATAACGTACATATATTTTCGAAAATTCGAAAATACATTGGTACGTGTCAGGATTGAACCTCAGCCCTCCGGTAGGAAGGCGACAGTCCACACCACTGAGCCACCGACGCTCTCCTCTTGGGATTAATCACAGTTAATTAAATAATTAATCAAAATCCATTCTTAGCAGATGCCTGGGGTACCGGGTGATAAGCGCAGAGTAGTGTTGACAAAAAAATAATGACTACCTATTGTTAGTAATTCCCTTCAACATTGCTACAGGCGTATCACTTACCACCAGGTCATTCAGTCATTCAGTGCTCAACTGACCGACCCGTTCACTAATGATCAGTGACGTGCACTCCTTATATGCAAATAAGCAGTGCATACCCTGTGCGTCCAGACAACCCGACAATCGCCAACATATTGGGTGATTCCCACTTATGTACCCATTTTCCCCTACAGATTTGAAAGCTTGGCGATCTGCTGCGCTCATCAACAGCACTCAATTTGACAAAAAATAAAATTATTTATTGTTTTTCAATTAGTGTCACTCACTTTGCATACCCTGCTCATAATTTCTGTGCACGCCACTGCTTATGATAGCATACAAAATATAAATGTTACTTTGTTAATCGAGCTATGTTTTGTTTAAACATCAAAATAACAAAGAACATACATTTAAATCATTAACACAATTGTGTGCGTAACACATATTGGCAGTTTTTAAGGTAGGGAAACAAACAAACAAGGTTGTTCTAGAACCCAATTATGTAACAACTAAAACAATTGCCATGTCTTTAAACATATATTAATTGAAGTACTTGATGTAGAAAGCAATTAAGTACATAAAATTAAAATACATACCACATTTTCAAAACACGTCAGATGATAAGGTCGCAAGCTATCGTTTTATTGACGTAAATACTGTTCGATAAATAACAATTGGGTATTTAAGTTAACGCTAATCTTGTTTTAATAAATTTCCACCGACATTCAAACAAATTCAAGCAAGCTGCTTGTTATATGGTTGGTAAACAACCGATAAACTTGTTAACTTTTTTCATAAATACATAATTATACATAAACCACCAATTCTGTGCATGTGTCTGATTGTAACACATGTATACACTCAGCGACTAAATATAGGAGCACTTAGGGTATCCAAATTAATAGACACAACCAAAAGTCTATAATATCGGTACAAACAAAGTGTTCATATTGTGTCAACATTCTAGTCGCTCAAAAAATCGAGACGTTTAAAATGTCATAAAGGTAGTACAAACAAAGCGCCAATAATATGGTACAGTCATCGCGTCAAGTTATGAAAGCACCATGAGTGTTCTAAATGTGGAACACTTTTCAATAATATATGTCTTTACTGCTATATGTTTTAAGTATTATTTCTCTTGTGAATGATAAGTAAACATTTATACACAAAATGAATGATGATACAAACTGCTGCTGTCCTTTTTATTTGAAGCATGACGTCATAGTATTTATTTTGGATACCATGAATGCTCCTATATTTAAGACCTGACTGTACATATCTGCCGTCCACTAGCTGACGCCCGTTAACGGACGAGCACAATTTTTAGTTATATATAAGTAATTTCAATTCTGCTCGATTATACACACTTTTAGTGATGTTTTACATGCTACATCCTTCATATATTTACGGTGAAACATAGCAATATAAAAAGAGCGTCGGTGGCTCAATGGTGTGGACTGTCGCCTTCCTACCGGGAGGGCTCAGGTTCAAATCCCGACACGTACCAATTGTTTTCGAATTTTCGAAAAATATATGTACGTTATCCGACGCTTTTACGGTGAGGAAAACATCGTGAGGAAACCTTCATGCACGCCTGCGAAGAGATTCGAGGTTGGTGTGTGAAGTCGTCCAACCGCACTGGGCCCGCGTGGATGACTAAGGCCTAATACCCTATACGGCAGGCTCGTGCCCCTCGGTGGGGACGTTTAATGAGCTGATGATGATAGCAATATAAAAGATAGACCAATACAAATAGACATCTGCGGCAAACAACAAATGTCAATTCAAAAAAAAAAAGACACATGCATACTAATCTACCGTCCACTAGTAGTACTAGTAGTTCTGATAAGTAATTTAAAATAGTGCACGATCACACACTTATACACACTATTAGTGATGTACATGCAAATCCCTTATAATTTACGGTTAAACATAGAAATATGAGAATAGCCTTATCCGAAATTCTTTCCATTGACCAGAGTTATTCAGTTGTAAATCGAAAAATTGTGCTTAGTCACGGCAGAAATGTTAGCAATGCCCGGGGATCGAACCCGAAACTCTTGGATGAGCCGACGTCTCTACCATACACATCGGTCGTCCACTCAAGTGATGAAAACTACCAACAATACTATAATCAAATCAACGATGAAATAAAGTTTCACAACCAACCGCTATTCTTATCGATAGTTGTAACACAAGTTATTGGGTAAGTGCCTGCAAACAAGTGAGCAAGACGTAACTGTTTCGTTCTCTACAAAATGCTACTTGTGGATTAGATAATGATAACTGTTAGAAACATTCATGTTAGATGTAGGATTATAATAATTTTTTTTTGAAAAAGAGTAACTACTGAGTTCTTGCTTTCTTCTCAGTGGAAAACTACCTCCCGAACCAGTGGTAGCTTCATTTGACATTCATAAGTGTTCTATAAGGACCTAAACTGAATAAACACTTTTCATTTTCATTTAATAAAGATAACACCAGTGACTTAATTGTTCTTAGATGGTAAACAATTTTAATAATAATATATTTATTTCAGACACGTGGATCAATCAATTAGTAACAAACTTCTGAATATTAGTGAAACAACATGTCGACTGATGACCTATTTGGTGTTGCGGTTGTGACGTCGACTGCAACACCAAGGGTTCCGGGTTCGATCCCCGGGCAGTACAAACATTTGTGTGCATGAACATATCTTCTTTCACCGTAAGAGCGTCGGATAACGTACATATAATTTCGAAATTTCGAAAAACATTGGAACGTGAGGGTTGAACTTGCGCCCTCCAGATCGTAAGGCAACAATCCACACCATTGTGGCACCGCCGCTCTAATTAAAAGATAATATCTTACACGATAAAAAAATCTGTGAATTAACAAATCCAACAATAGATAAAAAAACGTGTGTATAACACAATTATTCTCTCATAAATCATAAAAAACTAAATCCATATGTCAGAACAATTGCATTACAACTGCCATTAAAATTGCACTTCAGCACTTGACCTTGCTACCATGCAAGGCTATGGACAAGTTCATCTATAAATAATAGAAAAACTGTGTAGGAAATACCACAAAAAAATACATAATTGCATGATAAAAATAGTTGCAATTATAATCACTCATTATAGCTATTAACTCTTTATTAAACCTTTTATTTTTTTTAAACCGGTGATTCTATTATGACCATTACCAGCTTGATTTAAAGTCGAGATTTATATACATCACCCATGCTATGTAACTTTACCAAAGCTAAAGGATTATAAGCGGTATTGCAGTACTATTAAGAACTAAAATACATACAGTAGTTTGATAGAGGTTTAGGTAATATCGTAAACAATTGAAATGCGGAAACAAATGTATCATCATGTGCCTATAATGTCCCAATGCAGGGACAGACCTTTCGAGCATGGGTATGGAGAGTTTGAACCGTAACCCAGCTTGCGCGTCTATTTAGGATTGGTGGGTGTCAACGACTACCATCCTGAAGGTGCGTTCAGACTGCATGTCATATGATGCGCCCAGACACGCCTGCACACTCTACGCGCGATGAGAACGGCCCGGCACATTCCGGCGCGACCAAGCGCATCGTGACGCATGTGCTATCCATGTTCTATAAAGTGGGGTTGGTTTCCGCATTAAGTCGGCCTGCTGGTCACTCCAACCAGCCCTCCTCCTTCTAAAAGCAGATCAGTTTTCCCGATCTCCTCAGGGCGTCCGCAAGTGTTACCGGCTAGCCGATAGTTTCAATTCAACACGGGCCGTGGCTGGCCGTTCACACTGCGCGTGGGCGCATGCAGTAGCGTCGGGGACAGGGCCGGCCGTGAATTTGTGAGGCCCTGGGCTGAAACCACTGAGGGGCCCATCAACTAATAGTTATGCCATAAAACTGCACAAAAATCATAAATATTACTAAAATATACGCAAGTATGAATTGTACAAAAGGCGATTTTTGCTGTGGTAGCAATCTCTTAGAGGCAAACTTTAAATGCGAGAGAAACCGAATCGCCCATTGTTATTAGCAAGATCTAGGAACCCCTAGTAGCCTCGGGGCCCTGGGCTACAGCCCAAGAGTAGCCCTTAGGTAGATCCAGCCCTGGTTAGGGAGCGTGATATGACACGCAGTCTCAAAGCACCATAAGATAGAACCCGGGACCGACGGCTTGACGTACTTTCCGAAGCACTGAGGGACTTAAAATATCGTAAGTGCATTTGGCACTGAAAATTGAGCCCTATAATACACAAATGTATGATTCAATTGATTAATTTTTGATTAATTGCATATGTTGTAGTGGTTGAGACGTCGGCTAGAACACCAAGGGTTAGATCCCTGGGCTGTATAAATATTTCTGCATAAACATATCAGTTTGTATTATTCTGGGGTTATGTATTAATTTATGTATTTATTTACAAAAAAGTATATATGTATGTTTATCTGTATTAAGTACCCATATCACAAGTTATTTGGCGCTGTGTGAATGTGAGTGGATATTTATTTTTATTTATTGTTTTTCTTTTCTTCAACAGTTCCATTCGGTGACAGACAAACGCGCACACGCCACAGAATGCGGTGAAAACAGTCTGACAATAGTCTCGGAGAAAAAGATAGAAGACGACTCCTCTGACTCTTCAAGCGGAGAGAACGTGGAAATTGAAGGTTCGTGGAAAATGAAAATGAAAAGTGTTTTTTCAGTTTAGGTCCTTACAAAACACTTATGAATGCCAATGAAGCTACCACTGGTTCGGGAGGTAGTTTTCCACTGAGAAGAAACAAGCATGAAACTCAGTAGTTACTCTTTTTAAAAAAATGTGTTTAGCTCAGAATCATTTGTAATCAAAATAATAATATGTGGGAGTTCTTGAACAATAACTCTACCAGATATGATTAGATTAGGTACTTATTGTAAGATAAAAACTAACAATAAATCTCCACAATGTATATAAATATACAAAGCGCCATCTAACCCAAAGTTAAGCGTAAAGCTTGTATTACGGGTATAAACATCTAATAAACATGCTTAATTTTTTTTTGTAACTACGTATTACACAAAGAGAACACCCAGATCCATACAAACAGTCATGTTCATGAACACAAATGTTTGTACTGCCCGGAGCTCGAACCCGGAACTTAATTGGTTACACTAAAAATACTATGTGATGGAAGGTATATATTTTATTCGTGCATGGAAACGGTTATATTTTTTAAATATGCGAGCCTATTTACTAAATTCATACATAGGTTATGTAGGTATTTTGAGTGTATTTAAATATTTTCATAATAATAATATCCATAAATGGCGCAGAACATTACAATGTAGATAAATAGGAAGGAAGGAAGACTTGTTTTTATTTTGTATAGACATGACCTAAACCTCTGTAAGTTGATGTTGCCTTAACCTTCGTACATGGCAAATAAAAAATCATAAGCAACCTCACATATACCTATATAACCTGAAATATAATGGGTGCCCGCGTGAACAACTAAGGCCTATACACCCACATAGGGGTAGGCTCGTGTACTACGGTGGGGACGTTTAATGAGCTGGCGATGATGAAAATGATGTCATAAATTCAATAATCCAAATCAATACGTAGACACATAACACTCTAAAAGATGAGAAAGGAAACACAGAAGAACAGTATGGGTACAGTTTTAAAAATAATGTTTTCATTCTGTCTAGTCTAGATTTAAGACCAGGCAAGGCGTAGCAAATGCGAGCCTATAGGAAAAAAGACGAGCGTGGTATACAAGATGCATACTTAAATGACATCATCAATCCAGATCCAAATGTATTTTTTGAATCTAACACATAGTTTCAACAAACAGTCATTGGACGGGAAAATTCTATAAAGAATTTTGTTCTGCCAATAATAAATAATAAAAATCACACATTCATTTATTTTTTTCGTTCCGACGCATCATTTTCATTCAAAACAATACCCATTGTACTTAGCTGTAAATGGAAGAATAATTAGAGAATTCGATGCCTGAATGTCGTTGTCAATACCACCTTCAATATTGTGTATGACACACCTTGACTTGTTAATATTATGTATAGACAAGTTTCTTAAAAATATGTTAAATAATTCTTTTTATTAAATAATTTACTCGACAAATAATATTGACAGAATCTTCTGGAAGCATTTAAAATCGCATATTTGTATCAAAACTTTTAGAGAAACTTTAAATGGCGCAATCAGTAATACTGTCAATGCCTATAACGTCTTACTGCAGAGCACTGGCCTATATACAAAACCTGGTTAAGGGACTTATGGGAATATTGGGCCGTAACCCAAGCGCGGGTCCCATGCTGTGTTATGCTGCGTTCTCACAGCGTTGATATTACGCGCCCTTATTTTTGCCCACTGTTTATAACTAAAAACGAGTGTCGGTGGCTCATTGGTGAGTACTGTTGCCTTCCGATCTGGAGGGTGCAGGTTCTAATCTCGCCACGTACCAATATCATCTCGAATTTTCAAAATTATATTATGTACGTGTATCCGACGCTGAAATAAGGTAAATATCGTGAGAAAACCTGCGCACGCCTACGGAGAGATTCAATGGTTTTGCTTGAAGTCGGCCAATCTACATTGAGCCCGCGTGGACGACTAAGGCATATACACCCCATACCGGTTGCCTCGTACCCCTCGGTTGGGACATATAATGAGCTGATGACAGCAAAGAACCATCGATCGATTGAAGACAAGAAGCAAGTAAAATGCATGGTTCTATAAAAGACAGCCAATATTCATAGATTTTGTTGGTTAAAGTATGAAATCATTTTGCGACATCATCTGACATTCAATAAGCCGTTGGATTTTTCAAGGTCTCGAGAACGATAAAGTTACGACCGTATTACATGTAACATCACATTACCTTGACACTAATATATATGGTCAAAACGTGTTCTTTTATGCATTTTTGTGTTATATAATGTTTATATATTTTCCAGTACGATCGCCTTGGAAATTTGGCATATGAAAGTAATGTCACCTTTGTTTATAGGTGTGTTTTAATAGGTCTTCTTTTCAAGATTGCAGATATTTCTATCTTGTATAAGGATTTTAAAAACAAAAAATACATCAAGAATAGGATTAAAATGAAGGACTCCTATAAAGGTTATTTTACGTAAGGTAGCATTAATAATCTTACCTTTTACTAACAAATTCTTGAACAGAAAAGTAACACTTTGTAAAAAAGGATTAATCTTTATGAACTGAGAGCTTATCTATAGTTTCAGTATTATGGATGGATTATTTAATTTCGTCTTATTTGAATGATCATATTAATTTAGGTAGCGTTTCATGTGCTTTAACTGATTTCATACGAAATAATAGCTTTAAGTGCAAGATTAGTTTTAATGAGCAAAACAGATCCTGCGAATTATTGAGTTCAAAATGTCTCATCTGTCTTTGATGATCTTAATATTTATATGTAATTTCAATGGATAAACCACAGACATCAGAATATACATTAGACTGGATAAGCCGCCAAGTTTATAGGCAGTCCCAGTGTTTACTTGTGAAAAGTTATTATATTTCTTGGTAAAGTTACTGATTCATTACGATGATGGCATGTTACATTGCACAGGATGGCATTTGGAAAAAACTGTAATTTCTTCTAATATTTCGTGCGTCTTGACTGTCTCACAAAGCGTAAACTGGTAGCAAGTGTATGCTCGTTGAGCTTCACAGTTGTCGCAATTTAAACGCGGTTGCCCATCTCCTGTATTGAGAATCTGATGGGGATAAACCACGCGGCAAACATGGATTTGCCTTTAAAATCTGGAAAGTTCTAAAATATCATACCATTTCAGTGCAGCACAGAAATAACTGTACTCTTATTTCGACTTCCAATAATGATGAATTACCCATAAAGATTAAATTTAACATTCATTAAAAGAAACCACGAATGAACGGTTAGTTTCCTTGAATATTTTACCCAATAAAACGTTCGGGCACGTCGATTACAACAGAATTCAAGAACGTTTCTATTGATTAGAAACAGTTTCCATTTCACTGTGTTTTTTTGTAAAGCGCCAGCAGTATAGGAAAAGTAAACTGTATCGTCTGAGTACGAGGTGAAAAAACGGCTCACGTGCAATATATTCGGTAGATATAAAGGTAATACGCCATCCGTGCCTCAAAAACGAACCGGCGAAGAGAGTACAGTTGTACTCTTTTGTTTAGGTAAATGTGTTCGAAATTCGAAATATGTATGCTGTCACTGCATTCGGAACACTTTTTTCGATTGTTTTGTGAGCATATCACGAATCCATACTTTTTTACATCATTAACTAGCAGACGTCGCACTGCAGGGAGAGGCCTTCCCACAAATTATGGTTTTAGGCAGTTTGAACTTTTGGGCTCGTAAGATGGTTTGCGGCCTAACCCTTTGGCCATTTGGCTTAGTATGTTGTTATCCTCGATAGCAAATACATATTCGAACTGTATAACTAAGATTCAAATTCTGCGACGTAAAATAAATGTTCAGGCTACCATTGGTTAGTTGCTAATATGATGATGATGATAATATACAGTCAATTATCTGCTTTGTTATTTGAGAACACTACAATAGTTAACCTATTGCAAGGCGTTGTGACGTAACACGTTACCAACCTTGACAATCGTGCATTCGTGTTTTGGATGCGCTGTTGGTAAACTTTAGATTTGGATGACGATTACGCAAGTCTAACAGCTATCGTAATTGGTCGGCTGTAGAATGATGACAAAAAAGTTGAACCTTTGGTTCGTATCTAATGTCGATGATAGTCGTCAACACCACTAAACAACATTGGGCCCGCGTGCCGGATCGCTGCTGGATCTCCCAACGGCCTGTGTCGGCAATGGGACTAATAAGGATGGTTAATTAAATAATTTGTGTCATTAAGACCTTTCTCTTCAACCTTCTGTCTACTGCTGGACATCAGCCTCCCCCATTTTGCGCCAGATACCTTGTCCTCCCGGTTACTTAATTCAGCCCCACCGGCGTCCTTTCCCAAGTCTTCGGTCCGTCGGGACGGAGGGTGTCTTACGCTACGTTTGCCAAGTTGCGATCTCTAACCCAGAACTCGTCTGCTTCAACGGCCATCGAATCTACGATTTACGTGACTGGGCAGTGGGTTGCCGCTTCAACTTGCTGATCCGTCGGGGAAGAGGCCTTTATGTACTTCATAAAAATATCATTCTACAAATCTTAAAATATACCATTACTTGGTATATTTTTAAGATTTGTAGCATGTGATATTACGCACAATAAAACGAGATGAATACCGTTCAAAGTTATGCACGTAAACTCATCAAGATACGACCCCAATATTCATAAGTGCATTAACAATTCGGTCTAATAACCCAGTTGTATACAATACGATTCATCGTAACATGAACTAGAACAATTATATATTTCGAGCATCGTCGTCCAACGTAACCGTATACAGCTGTGGCGTAAGATCTTAGTTAAAACCATGTCAGGCATCGAAAGTGAAAGGTCTATAGGGGTACTATTCTGCATAAAGTTCTCGTTTATCGTTTTTCGTTTCTATTGCACGTTGTGTACTGTACAGATTGGTGTTCACCACAACTCAACAAGTAATGTATGTGAAACTCGATGATCGTTTTGTCGGATACTTTATTGCCGAGATACAGCAGTTAACCGGTTTTTGGTGACGGAATAGCCTAAATGGAAGGGCTTTGTTTACGGTCGGTACTGTTGTACACGACCTTCACAATGAGATCGCTTTCTTTTGTTATGTATACTTTATATCAGAATATGAGTCATTTAGACTAGATCTTGAATCTATTATTTCAATAAGTGTTGATTTTAATCTGCTTATGTTACGAGTGTGTATGTATTTCTGTCTGTATACTTAAAGTTAAATTCTATCATTTCAATATATTTACAATAAAGTATATGGTATGGACACTTGGAGCGCATAAGCGAAAGGAGATTAGCAAAGCAGGTTCATTATGCGAATGTGGAAGGATACACGAGCCGAAGACGACCCAGAAAGACTTACCTTGACCAAATCGGGCAAGTCTCTAAGAAGGCTGGGGTCCCAAGTAAAAGGAATAAAAGAGCTTGTATGAAAAGATTGATAGATGTGAATGAAGCTAGGGAAGTATGTCAGGACCGCGTAAAGTGGCGTTCCATCATCTTTGCCTAACCCTCTGGGACCAAGGCGTGAGCTTTATTAGCAGTGCCTACACTATAATACCGGTTTAGACTAAAGTTTAAAAACTTAGTATGCCACAAAATTTCTTATATGTAAGAGTATAGTAAAATAATTATATAAATAAAACTACATGCATAATACACAAGCCTTATTATGCAGTTTTACATGTGATTTAAACATTATCTAAATATAAAAACCAAAAAGAGGCTTTTGCGGTCGTACGTAACACGGGTGGAAACACACAACACACAATTCATGAATCAATTGTCTACTTGCGTGGTACGTTCGAGCAGTTAAGTAAATGATCATATATAAAACGTTCGAAAATTATTAAAATTGCTAAATCAAGTTGATATTAAACCTATTGACATAGAAATGATAAGGCTATATTTACCAATCGGACGATATCAACACTTATATGTAATTGAGGCTAAAATGATGTATAGATAAGTATTGTGTTGATAAGATAACAAATGTGCTGAATTATAATAGCTATCGACACTACTTTTGCATATAGACGGTGAATTTTCAAAACTGCCTATCAGTACTTCAGTGATGCTATTTATAATGGATGCACAACCCACGTGGAGTAATGGTTGAGAAGTAGGTTATTTAAACATGTGTTCCGGATTCGATCCTTGCGCGGAACAAACGTTTGTGTGCTTAAATATGTCTGTTATTGATCTGGGTATTTTATTGGTGTTTATGTTACTGCAAAAAAGCATATAAGTATGTTTTACGTCGGTGGCTCAATGGTGTAGAGTGTTGCCTGCCGATAGGCGCGGGTTCTAATCATGCCATGTAACAATGTGTTTCGAATTCTCGATATTATATGTACGTTATCCGACACTTACGGTGAATGAAAATATTATGAGGAAACCTGCGCACGTTTGCAAAGAGATTCAAAAGGTTGTGCGTGAAGTCGGCTAACCCGCACTGGACCTGCATGGATGACTAAGCGTATAGGCGTACACTACCCTTACGGTAGGCTCGTGCCCCTCGGTGGGAACGTTTAATGAGCTGATGATGATTATGCTGTTTATCATTTTTAGTACCAAATACAAGTTCAGCTAATTGAGGCTAGAAGGCAGTGAATGTGTTTACATTAAGTAAATCACGGAGGATGTTAAATGTTAAATGTTCGTAAGTGCCCTTAGTTGTTGTAGGTGTACCGTGGAATAATTTATGTGTGCTTAGTGGCGTGCCTGGCAAGCCGCTACCCTATCCATTTATCTAGCCTATTCATTTTTTGTCATTAAGTGAACGTGCCGGTCTAGGGGGCTAAAATAGCCGCTTTAAGCAATTTCTATTCGTTCATATTACCTATTTTACAAGAAATAATAACTGTCTATCAGTTGTTGGTCTCTTTCAATGCCGCTCTGTCATGGTCAGGCGTATCGATTACCGTCAGGTGAGCATACTGACCGTCCTGTACACTAATAATATATAAAAATGTATTTATCTTTTTTTCTATTGCAGACAAATCCCTGCCATTGGTCAACTCGTCAGCACTATCGCCCCCCGAAGAAGGCCACGCCGCCCAGTGCATCTGCCCCAACTGCGACGAAGTTCTAGCCAGATTCTCTGAGTGCAGCATATGTTTAGAACCTTTGCAGGTAAACTAGATATATTATCTCTCTCTCCCTCTCCCTCTCTCTCCTCTCCCTTTCTCTTCCTCTACCTCTCTCTCCCTCTCTCTCTCTCTCACTCAAGTCACTGCAGGACATAGATCTCTCCCATTTTCCGCCAGATACCCCGGAAACCAAAATATTTTGCGAAAGGTCGATGGTGGAGGGTGGATGAGGAAAGCGGAAGACCGGGATATCCGGTGCAAAATGTAGAAGATATATTTATTTGATATATCTTCTACATAAATAACTGGTAAACATACTTCTAAGCATTTTATTTGTAAATACATATATATTATACATAGAAAACAGACATATGCATGCACACAAGCGTTTGTACTGCCCGGGGATCGAACTCGGAACCCTTGGTATAGTAGCCGATAAAGTGCTTTAACATCTGCCTTTCTCTTAACTTGTAGGTTAATAATTTTCTCAAGTAACTTCAGCGCTCCATACTTTGACTGTTCCCACTCGACTGAGTAGAACATTTTCGAGAAACAAAGGATTATCCGTTGTTTTGAAATTAGCTCGTATGCGGCTTATACGACGAATTGAAATAAAAAAGATTAATAATTATTTATATTTATTACCTTCGAATTAATCAAATACGTCGAATACAATCAAATATAATAATAAAGCCTTCTTGAGCCAGTCATGACGTTTGTGGCAAGAGGTAACTTATTTATTAGAGTATGAATTTTAAATAGGCTTCTTTGCATTTTTTTAGATGCAAGCCTAGTGTCATAACTTTCAATACAAAAACTGGCCGGATTTTGACACACTTTTGATGTTAGTGAGACTCCGTATATAATTTTTTTACGTCCACCAAACTTGGCGAGGTGGCTGGATAGAGCCGTACCTTCAATTTTATGATAGAGCATTGGTACCCGCTCGTAAGTCTGGTAACTGTTTGAATTATATTCTGCCGACACAGTGTTTGCAGGAAATTATTATGATTAAAAATATATACCCATTTACAACTCCACCATATTTTCCCCGAATTCACGATGAATTCTCAATACAATTTACATTAAAATTCATGTCATGAAGGCCGCACGTAGAACCTCGTTCATCGGGCTTAAACTTGGTGCGATGTTTAAACTTTATTTAGGGGAAGCCGAGTATCTGGGCGGTTATCCTTTACACATCGAACAGTAGCGTAAAGCCGCAAGGCACTTATTAACAGTCAACTTGCTATAAGTCCATAATCAAACACTATAAAAGCTAAACAACATACATACGAGTACCTAACATGCATCTTACTGAGTTGAGTTTATATCGCTGCTTGATCCGAAGTGATGAATCCCAGGGGAAGGTCGTACTTTGGCTGTAGCTGAAAATCAGCGGTTTGCCAATGGTTAACCTATCGCTGAGCTCTGGCCTTTTTATATCGCCGCGACGCACACATCAGAACGTTTGTATTTTGAATCGTCTTGTTGGTGATATAAATAAACGCAATATCTATATATCTATTTATTTCTGATTAGGACGAGAACTGCTTTCAAAATCGCTGTAGTCTATTGATCTGAGCGTGTCAACGTTTCTGAACTGCCTTACGGACATTAGCAGCCGGGACCAACGGCTTAACGTGCCCTCCGAAGCGAAGAATCATTTTTCTCGAAGCTAGGTATGCTAAACAGAGCAAAGCGGTACCTCACATCGAAGCAAAGACTATTGATATACAAATCCCAAGTAAACCCCATATGAAGTAGGTACTGCTGTAATCTTTGGGCGGTAGCACCCGCTTACCAGCTTCAACCGTTTGACTCGGTCCAAAAACGAGCTGTGAGAATAGTTGACGGTCCCAAACTCGCTAGTTGTATCGAACCTTTAGATCTGAGGAGAGATGTGACCGCCTTGTGTGTATTCTACCGCTTATGCAACGATTTGTGTTTCGAGGAGCTGTTTGGCATGATGCCCACGGCTTCCTTCTACTACCGCACATGTCGCCATCGACATCCATCCTCACACATTAGTACCTCAATGGTCGCGTACAGTACGGTTGCAGAGGAATTTCCTCCCGCGAACGCTCCGATTGTTGAATGTGTTCCCTGTCGAGGTTTTCCCAGGGGCATATTGTATCGGGTCCTTTATGAGCGAGTAAATAGGTATCTATTAAATGGTCGAAAATACTCAAGTTGTGCCTCTAGCGTTACAATCGTTCATTGGCTTAGGTAACGAGCTTACCATCAGACGGTCCGTAGCTTGATTTCGACAAAGTATTATAAAAAACAATCAGGTGTTTCAGCCTGCAATGTCCTATACAATCTGGGGAAAATCATACTAGACCACCGAGGCAATTAAATTGGGATCATCGTCATCATCTCATTAAACGTCCCATCGAGGAGCACGAGCCTAACCGTATAGGGTGATTAGGCCTTAGTCGTCCACGCGGGCCCAGTGCGGGTTGAACGACTTCACTCACAACCTTTTAATCTCTTCGCAGGCGTGCCGCAGGTGCCTCACGATGTTTTCCTTCACCGTAAGAGCGTCGGATAACGTACATAATTATAGTTTCGCAAATTCGAAAACAGCAGTCCACACCATTGAGCTACCGACGCTCTCTCTAAATTGGGATAGTCGATTTGATTTGTTAATATTTTATCTTTGCTACAGTGCTGCGGACCGTGTGTATGCCCATGGTGCGGGGGTGTCTGGTGTGCGCGATGCTCAAGACGGATGTCGAGGTGTGCGTGGTGCAGGGGTACACTCCGCGCGCCCGCGGCCCCCTGCCTCGCTTTGCAGAGGCTCGTCAACGACTTGATGCTGCCATGTCGGAACTACAGGTATGGCTTTGTTTTTTTATGGGTGTACAGGACGGTCAGGATGCTCATGGTAAATTATACGCCTAACCATGACAGAGCGGCATTGAAGGAGACCAACAACTGATAGACATTTATAGACCTAAGTCGCCCACGCAGGGACAGTGCGTATGGGCCGACTTCAGCACAACCTTTAAATCTCTTCACAAGCGTGCGCAAGTTTCCTCACGATATTTTCCTACACCTTATGAGCGTCGAATAAATGTACATATAATTTCGAAAATTGGAAAAGAAGTTGGTACGCGGCGGGATTTGAACCTGCACCCTCCAGATCGAAAGGCAACAGTCCAATGAGCGACCGCCGCTCTCGGTGAACCTATAATTTAGGTCGACTTCCACGTACACATTTTTGTTTTAACATTGCACCTTAGAGTAAACGCTTCAATATTTTTTAAGTACATTACGTACCAAAAATAAACATACACTATGTTCAATTCAACATGCACAAACTATTAAAACAAAAGTAATCGAAACCTAATAACTGCACATCCATTAATAAATTAGTTATAAATCAATCGCACGAGGAAATATCTGTTCTTAGACAATTAATTTTGTACGTGACCAGATTAGATCTGCGTTTTGAATAGTAATGTTGAACAATAAAACAATAGACTTCCTTGATCTATTTTACAATATCTCAAGAGTCTTTATCATTTAATTTAACATGAGTGCATGTAATGTAATGATCATTCGTAAGTATCTTAAGTACGGTCTCATTTTCATATTAATTGTGGTGTTTTACGATAATTTTTTTTATCACGAACATACTGTTTTCGAATTTTCGAAAAATATATGTACGTTATCCGACGCCCTTACGGTGAAGGAAAACATCGTGAGGAAACTTGCGCACGCCTGCGAATAAATTCAAAGGTTGTGCGTCCAACCCGCACTGGGCCTGCGAGGACGACTAAGGCCTAATCACCCTATACGGGTAGGCTCGTGCGGTGCTCGGTTTAATGAGCTGATTATATATACATATTTACGACTAGTCGAGTCTAATTAAAAGAAATGTCAATTTAAAGTTCGTTCAGTATTTTAGTCATTACCTTAAAACCTGTTTGTATCTATGAAAAACTATTACACTAAGTGGAAACAAAAAACTTAAATACTAAAGTATTTTACTTTATAAGTATTTTAAACTGAAGTATTTATGGAAGTAAAAATGCGGCAACGCCTGAACAAATCCCAATGATAAACACCTACGTATTAATAATAATCACGCAACTTAAACACTAATCAAACCAAAAACATATCCGAATACAGTGCCCTTAACGGAATTATAAATTACCAATTAAGTAATTAATATCCCTGAAATCTGATTCAACGATAAGGGAAGCTTTATATCAAGTAGATATGCCTAATCTCCATTTAACCAGGAGTCAGTAACCGGCAATAAAACTTAATGGTACCAACCAAGTTTCTCGATTCCATTAAATATGTCTGAATACAACCCTTACAAATTGTAGGGACCACGAATTTAATATATCTAAAGGCCCATCAGTATAGACTTGTTAATGTTATTGTTTCGTTATAAACAATCAATGTATGTTATGCTGATCAAGTTTAGTCAAAAAATGATTGCATCTTTTCAAATACTTATATCACCAAGTTATTCTCAACATTATAATATGAGGAAATTAATTGTTTAGTGTCTACATTACGTAGCAGTGACAGTCATTTTTCAAAATATTCATCATCATCATCATCATCAGCTCATTAAACGTCCCCACCGAGGGGCACGAGCCTACCCGTATAGGGTGATTAGGCCTTAGTCGTCCACGCGGGCCCAGTGCGGATTGGACGACTTCACACACAACCTTCGAATCTCTTCGCAGGCGTGCATGAAGGTTTCCTCACGATGTTTTCCTTCACCGTAAGAGCGTCGGATAACGTACATATATTTTTCGAAAATTCGAAAATACATTGGTACGTGTCGGGATTTGAACCTCAGCCCTCCCGGTAGGAAGTCGACAGTCCACACCACTGAGCCACCGACGCTCTCTTCAAAATATTACAAATAAATAATAATATTAAAATAAATAAATAATTATCCCCAGACATTCATACAGCGCCATCTAGCCCCAAGTTAAGCGTGAAGCCTGTAGTATGAGACTAAATAACGGATAAACATACTTATATACTTTTATTTGTAAATACATACATATTATATATAGGTAACACCCAGACCAGAGCAAACAGACATGTTCATGCACACAAATGTTTGTGCAGCCCGGAGATCGAACCCGGAACCCTTGGTGTAGTAGCCGACATCACAACTTTTACACCAAATGGGTCGTCAAACATAGGATTATAGAAAATCGACTTCGATTTTAGATCTTAGGGGTCCACACCAGTAATTCCGATCCTTATTCTACTTTAAATTTTCAGATGCAGATAATGACCCGCTCCGCCAAAATCTTCTTCAAAAGCTCAAAAACCAAATATTTATTATTCTATTTTATCTTTCCAGACGAGGCTGCACCGATTTGCTCACAGCTGCCACCAGAGTAAAACACGAGGAAGAATGCAAATTCGACACTATGATGTGCCCCATCGCAGCCAACTGCTGTTCAGTGCCTTTCGAAGAGCTCTCCACGCATCTTCAATCCACGCACAACATCATCGCGGTCTACTCCCAAAAGATTAAAATTCTCATCGAAAACTTCCAAACGAAACTCAAAAAGACCGCTTGCTGCCCGAACCAAGTACAAAATTATATTGCTTCACCAAAAGAGCGCTTTTATAATCAAAGTATGCATATACAATTATCACGTCAGGGTAGAAGTGATGAGGCGAAAGCTAGGTTACATTGCAGACCTGAAGTCAGAATCCAAGAAGAGTGAGTACTGCGCTCTAATCGAATTCCAAAGTAAAGCGCTATGTACCAAATCAGCTATTCTTATAGAAAATGAGGCTTACGGCAAAAAAGCTGAAGTCCAATGGAATGATGTAATAATGAAGTCGGAGAACGATGAAGCAATCACCATTCACGTGAATATTGGCAAATCGGATGCGGATCCTTTCAGAAAAGACGCAGTTGAGTCATAGTACTAAATGTACTTAATGATAAGACATCGAATAATTAATGAGGGTTTTTGCAATGTAAAACCTCACTAGATGGCGCTACGTTGGTGAAAGGTGTAGGATAATTTCGATTGGTCACTGATGTTTGTAGTGACATTAAATATCCAAATGTCACGCGAATAACCAATGGGAAGAGAGCAACTTGCTATTATACTTGACAGATTATTAAATTACAAATACCCTCATTAATAACTGCCGCAGAGTTTATGAAATTTTAACTAAAGTTGTCATGTGTGACAAGGAATGTTGTGGCCAAAAGTGACTGATCTATTTATAGTTGTATTTTTAATCTTATTAATCTTAGTTTAAATAATAAATATTTTTTCATAGTATTTGCATTTTTATTTACCCTTGTTAGATTTGTTTTCAATCACAATAAATAAAGCAATGTAAGTTTACAAACTCGTTAATCTTGTGAATGAGTTTTTTCAAAAGCACGGCACGTAATTGTAGAAACTAAAATGTATTCTTAAAACTTGTCAATTTAATCGAGACAGTAAAATTTATTTAACCTAACCGAGTCTACCTTTACTAGATGGTAGACTCGATACTGAGTCGTCTAGGTAGGTACCACCGCAGTGCAAGATATCGACCCGTGAAACAGGTGTGTTATGCACTTTTGTGTTTCTCCATGAGGGCACTGTAGCTAGTGAAATTACCGGGTAAGAGACCTAACATCTGTTGTCTCGGGTGACGGGCGCAGTGTGGCATAGATGGAGGATAATAACTATCAGTTTTTGGGCTCCTTTAATGCTGTTCTTTCATGGTAAGTATCACTTAACATCAGGTGAGCGTCCTTACCGTCCTGTATACTTATAAAACCGAGACAAATACATTCTGATTAAGCTGAAGTTAAGATGTTTAAAATCGAATCACAGCACTTGAATTGAAATTATTAATACAATAGGCAAGTAACGAAACAATGAAGCTATTCAATCACTTTGAGGCTGATTAGGTATGCCACCTGCATATAACCCAAATCTGTTTTCAGCCATCTAAGATTTCCAATTAGAAGTTTTTGAGACGTGACGAATATTTTGAGATAAAAGTATCTAAAAAATTCATTTAATGATGTTGCTTTTTTCGCTTATAAAATTTTAATAATGGAACCTTTTTAAAGAAACTAAACATACTGCTTGATTTATCCCTTAAATTACGGTTTCTTATATTTGTTTCGGTATTACTGTCAAAACAATACAATATAACCATTTAAATATTATTAGTATGTAGCTATTTTATTTATTGCGAATAAATAAATTTTGATCAGAATAATGTCTAATTTTCGTATTTTCCAATTGCAAGCTGCAAGATTAAATACTTTTCTCATAAGGCTAATTGGATTAGGCGGGTCCCTACAGAGCGAAGCAGCTCGGTTATTGTGGACGGTCCTCGCCGAAAGTTGCCTGCTTTTAAAAAAAATATGTATCCTACTTTAGTTTCGGATCGTTGCCAGTGTTGCCACCTTAGCCCTTTTGTAGCTAGATCTAGCACTTTTTAGTATAGGTGAACTCCTTTTTTAAAGATTTAGCCCGAAAAGAGCAATCTCGCTCTTTTTCACTATCTTGAAAATATTAGGATATATGAAGTTTTCGACATGCTAACAAGTACTTTTTTTTGCTATTTCATCGATCATCATGACCTTTTTTAAATGAGCTAAAACAACGTCTTCATGACATGATTACTTTAGCATTTTAGAACATAAAATCTTTTGACATCCCAAAAAGCTCTTTTTCTAAAACTCAGGTGGCAACACTGATCGTTGCACAACATCAGTAAAAATGACGACTAAATTCCTAGCCTAGTTTGTTAGTAAAAGACAGACTCTCCTATGTATTAAAAAAACTAATACCAGCAGTACTAATTCATAGTCCACTAGTGGTATTATTATTACCTAAAAATTGGTTCGCATATTCCATGCTTAACCCACTGCTCTACGAAGAGTAGGGGAGTAAGTTAAATCCCGGAATCAGACTGAGACCGGATTTATAAAAAAAATGACAATAAAAATCTAATGAATAATGTAAGGGCAATAAAGTCCTGCGTCAGGCTTCGCTGATTTGGTTTCCATATTCCATTTTCGCGAGCATTGGCTCGTGAATTGACATAGAGTGATTTGTACGGACATATTGATTTGATATTCCACGTGGTTTAGGCATTTCCTCGTTACCGGAGACATTAAATGAAGGCCATCCTTGATATTAATAAGTAAATAATAATAGTCGTCGGTCCATCGGCCGGAGGCGCCCTACGCTACGCTTGCCAAGTCGCAGTCTCCACTTCAGAACTCGTCTGCTCCAACGGCCATCGGTTCTGCGTCATACGTGACCAGCCCACTGCCACTTCAACTTGCTGATCCGGCGCGCTATGTCGGTAACTTTAGTTCTTTAAAAGATTAAATAATTTCTGATCTTATCCCTAAGAGAGACCCCGAGCATAGCTCGCTTCATTGCGCGTTGAGTGACCCGCAGGTAGTGTCCATGTCTCAGCTGCGTATATTAGCACGGGTACGATGCATTGCTCAAAGATTTTCGTCTTTACGCTTCGAACAACGACGTCACCCGTAATGACATATCAAAAACTTTTCAAAACCAAAGTTCAAATTAACAAGATGAACAGTTATCCCACTGTATACGCTGTGCCAGCGGTGTACGCATACAGTGGGATTACTTGTTTCGTTTGCATAAAGCGAGGTGTTCACGAGAGTAAACAACGTGATGCGCGAAACGTAATTATCGCGTAGTAGTCCGGCCTTTGTGTTGGCAATGTTGCATGTGTCCACTGTCTGTGAGAACACGACACGAGATTATTGGACATGAAATATATAGGTTTACTCTTTAATGTTTTTATACTTAGAAATATGGGATATCTATCCGTCAATAAGTAAAAATCATATATGCTTGTATCACTTTCGTCGTCACTAATTTGGGTTAAGTTAGAAGAAAGGTGCATTGTGAGGACGTAGATTCAAAGCCCACTCCAATGTTATACCATGTGAAGTTTAAATTTTTTCAGCAAACTATCTACCATTAAAATAATGTTGATTAAAAATTGGCATATTTGGGCCTATCAACTACCTTATCCTTCATTTGTTACTAATTTCTCTAATATAAAGACGTGTGATAAAATTTTGTCGTTTTCAAAATAAGTTATTTAGCAAAAAGTCCAATACAACGCTCTATCATTTGAACTAACTTACAAGTATTGTTATATTTAGCACGCTTGCCAAACGTGCAGACTGTGGCAAAATATGTACTCCACTATCAGTGAAGTGGCCCAAGTCCACAGTGGACTATCGTGAGTTGTTAAGTTATAAATAAAATTTAATTTGAGTACTCAAAATGATAAAAAAATGTTGAAATTAATATAATTAAAAATCGACTGATATTATTTTGAATAGATGGAATTGGAGACTGGACGTAATAGTTGAAAATTATTTTTCTTTACTCCAATTAAGTCAATGTCGTGTCGGCATAAACAATGGAAACTTTTTCCGTGAGTGTCATCATAAGGTGCGAACCGTTATTTTGGCCTAGTTACACTATCGGAGTATCACGTCCTGGCCTACTCCACATCCTGACAGATATTCAATGAAAGCAGTGACTCACAGTCTGTGCCGATAAGGCGACGAAACGAAAGCGAATGTTTCATTTCTATTGACAATAATCGCTTTCCTTCTGCACTTGCATGGAGTAATAACATTTCTGCATTGGAATTTTAATCTGTTCTATTATCCTACATACATTGATCGAAACAATGGTTGGATATAATAAATATATATAAATAACTTACCTTTGATGTATTTGCAGATGTACGGATGACCTGGTTAAGGTGGCGGGTAGCAGATGGATGTTAACTGCTAGGGATCGGCCCGCGTAGAAATCATTGGGGCAGGCCTTCATTCAGCAGTGGACATAATAAGGCTGTAGTGATGTTGATGATGATGAAGTATTTGCCCGGGCTCTTGCAACCCGTTAATGTTTATAAAGTCCAAGTCCTGCTAAAATATTTTAGAAAGGCATTGCCCAGGAATGAACTATCCTGTGATATAAGTAACAATACATTTTATAATTCTAGCAGATTTTCAAGAACGATGTTGTCAACAGCCTTGCTTTAAAAGGCTGTTGACAACATCGTTCCTGAATAATAAATAAAGAAATTCAATCAATTATTGTCAAATGATAATAATCGTAATACGTAAGTTCAATTAATGATTTTCTTGTAGATACAAATTCATACATTTGACTACAGAGTTATTATTTTATAAAGGCAAATACAGTTTCCTCCTGAAAGAATAAGGATTTATCAGACCCTTGGCTTTTTCTGTTTCTTCAATACGTAAGAAGGACTTTTATAATTATAACTGGCTCACAGTTACCGTTGGAAGTATCTGCAGATTTCTGAAGACCAAGCATTTATTATCAAAAGATGCATACTGAATATCCATTGCTTGCATCTGAAGCAGCTTACACGTTCTTTTGGCCCTTGTATAGCAAATTACAAGGTGGTAGACCCGATACTGAATCGTAGACGATTCAGTATCGGGTCTACCACCTCAGGTCTACCTAGAGGTAGGTACTACCTCAGTGTCAGATATCGTCCCGTGAAATAAGTGCTATGCACTTTTGTGTTTCATGATGAGGGCACTGTAGCTAGTGAAATTACCGGGTATAAGAGACCTAACATCTGTTGTCCCGGGTGACGGGCGCAGTGTGGCATTGATGGAAATTATAACTATCAGTTGTTGGTCTCCTTAAATGCCGATTTGTCATGGTCAGGCGTATCATTTACCATCAGGTGATCATCCCGACCTTCCTGTATATTTCGTAAGATAAAAAAACGTTAATCTGTAAGTAATAATAAGCGATGCCCAGGCGATAATAAGAACAGTTTGGCTCACCTCAGCCGCAATATACGCCGGTATGACAGACAGAAGCAGTCGTTCTTGCTGCTCCCGCTCGCACTCGAGCTTCACGCGCTGTTCTAGGCAGGTCCTGGTGCCGGCGAAGGTGTTCCTGTGGGCCCTCTCGGTCAGCGCTCGATAGTATATGCCGATGCCCGTTGCCGAGAGGAGGAGGGCCAGCTCGCAGAACAACTGGGGATAGATAAATAAATATCTACTGACATACACACAACGCCATCTACTTCCAAAATAAGCATTTAGCCTGTAATTTGGAAACTAAACAAGAGATAAACATTTTTTTAATACATACATATTATACATAGAAAACACCCAGACCAATACAACAGACATAATGCACACAAATGTTTGTAATGCCCGGGAATCGAACCTGGAACCCTTGATGTAAAAGCCGACGTCTCAACCATTACACCAGATAGGTCGTCTATTAAGATATACTTTGGATTGTTACTAGTGTTCGATGGCGTAGCGGCTAGTACGTTCGGTGGATGATCCGAAGTTAGATTGTTAGAGTTGTTTAACTCTAACAATAGTTGACCGACGGATTGGTGATCAATAATTTTTATCCCATGTCTTTGTATGCTTTGGAAGGCACGCTAAGCCATCGCGAATATTATCTTTAAAAAATTACAATAAGGCTGTACATAAACACCCGGATACTTCGTATTAGATATTGTGAAGTCATATCATTCATCATCATTATCATCATCAATGAGCTATTAAACGTCCCCACCGAGGGGCACGAGCCTACCCGTATAGGGTGTATTAGTCGTCCACGCAGGCCAGTGCGGATTGGCCGACTTTACGACTTATTTCCGTTTTCCTTAACCGTAAGAGCGTCGGGATTTTAATTTTAAAACACATTATACGCGGCGGGATTTTAACTTGCGCCCTCCCAATCGAATGGCAACAGTCCACACCATTGAGCCACCGACGACAAGAAATTAAGTGCTGAACGTAAGCCTCATCCAGTAACTTTTAATATTACAGGCTTGATGCGTCACTGTTTGAATAGAAGAAGAACAAATTAGAGATTAACATGCTAAAAATAATGAAAATAAGACATCGAGACTTAATCAAATTAGTAATTTTGTATTTCGTAGTCCTAAGTAAGGGTCCAATTATTAAAATTTGTAATATACCTAGTTATAAATACAAAGTAGCTTTAAAGTTTTTCTAATTGATGAGTAAAAGGTGTCTTGTAGAGACTTAGATGTTAAAGATTTTTTTAGAGTTTTATTAACGTGGTGTGTACTCCAGTATAAAAAGAAAAAAACTAGCCTAATACCATACAAGCTTTCTATGGGTTGAGTTAAATGTTCCCAATGTCAGATATTGATAAGAGTTTCCAACCATTGTCAAGTACAACTTAAAAATGGTTGAGGTCATGGCCATAAGCCAATAAAAAAGGGTTGCAACAACATGAAAATAATAGGTCGACAGTTGGTAGTCTAGCTATACAATTTTGAATCTTATACGATCATGTTTATAATTCATAATACAGGAACTCGAAGTTTATGCCACTGTTTCTATAGTTTTGTATCTGTTATCACAACAAATAAATTGCGTTGCTTATTGCCATGCAACATGAAAGTTTAGTCGCCGTAAAGTTGATATGTGTGTGCCTTAGTCGATATCGATGTATCGATATGGATTGTGTGAAATATTCAATAGAACATAATAATAATCAAAACATATTATGCACACCCACAGATTTCCCAATATCGGATGTCTGTGTGCACACCGTAACGTTGGTATTGAGTTCCTTTTAATATTCCATAAACGTGACAAATTACTTTAGCAAAAATCCGACAATCCATGTAAAATGCCTTTAGCGTAAAATGTGACTGCATAATATATTATTTTTAGCTGGTAAAAGTATCGGGACTAAGAGACATAACATCTGCTGTCTCGGGTGTCGGGCGCAGTGCGACATTGATGGAGAATAATAACTGTTTATTAGTTGTTGGTCTCAATGCCACTCTGTCATGGTCAGGCGTATCACTAACCACCAGGGAAGAACGTTCTGATAGTCCACTAAATGTCGTAAAAAATAGATTTTTAATAATTATAAATGATCATTCATCACGTTACCTTAAAACAAGTATATATTAAGTTGCTGTTGAAGATATATCACATCATCAGCTCATTAAACGTCCCCACCGAGGGGCACGAGCCTACCCGTATAGGGTGATTAGGCCTTAGTCGTCCACGCGGGCCCAGTGCGGGTTGGACGACTTCACACACAACCTTCGAATCTCTTCGCAGGCGTGCATGAAGGTTTCCTCACGATGTTTTCCTTCACCGTAAGAGCGTCGGATAACGTACATATATTTTTTGAAAATTCGAAAGTACCAATGTGGTACGTGTCGGGATTTGAACCTCAGCCCTCCCGGTAGGAAGGCGTCAGTCCACACCACTGAGCCACCGACGCTCTACAATGTTGAAGATATATCCGAAACTAAATCAGCTTCAGTTAGATTTAAAACAAACTAAGCCAGCTTTAGTTAGGTTTAAAGTACCTGAGCAAAATATCCAACCGGGTGATTCAATTACTTATGTAAATTAATAGACTTCACCAGAATTAGGTTTTGAGGCGATGTTGTTTTAGTATTACTACGAGTAGAGTAGGGCCAATGTATAAATGCCAGTGAACCTCTGAAGAAACCTTTTTAAAAAGTGTTAGTACATTTATGAAACATTTGATTATCTAGACTGTATTCAAAGTTTTCTAGCTTGTCTTGGTTTTAAAATTAAAATTGTATCAGCTACACTACACGTATATAAAGACCACTGTATCTTCATAATAGTCGTCAACGTTATTTCAATTTGTAACAAGATACCTACAAGCAAGTTAAAAAATACATGACACAAATACAGAGATTCTCTAGTATAGGCTAATTGGAAAAATAGATTTAGCTTTCGAAAATATGGTTAATAGGTCTTATGTCTCGATTAAATTAAGATATCGATAAACTCCATTCACGTCACTTTTATGAAAATAATAAACTTGTTGGACGTCAACATGTCGCCAAAACAAAGTTTGTTAGAAAAACTAATAACATTAGTGGCTAACTGATATCGGGTTGTTTTATTACTAACTACAGGTATTTATATCAACATGGCACTACTATATCCCTTAAGCTTATAATATAAAACGTATCTAACCAAGAACATCAAATGTGAAATGTTGCCAAGACGACCACATAGGGTTTGCCCTGTGAAAATTATATCAGAGCTTATGTAGAGCCAAGCTTTTGAAACTACACGGCCCAACTCTACCGACCCTAACTTCAACAAATTCTACATATCAGTAATTCTGAATAAAGACATTAAGAATGATTGCATTTATTTTTTGAGTCAAAAAAAATTCCATATATTCCATCTCCATTATTAAACTCGCACTACTCGTATAACTCTTGGATAAAACATTTCACGTCAGTAATGAGAGCGCCTGTCAAGTGGAGATAGCAACGTGTAGTAATTGTGAATTGTTGCCTTTTCAATTTTGCAGGCGTTTCATGCACTCATAGTACCTCTTTCGTGTTCCACGTCTTTGGACTTAGTAGCTTACAACTTTAATATTTTGTACTACATAAAGTTGTTCTTAAATTTGCTAATATGAAAAAATAAATAATTGTTTTGAATGTAGAGCCAAGCTTTTGAAACTACACGGCCCAACTCTACCGACCCTAACTTCAACAAATTCTACATATCAGTAATTCTGAATAAAGACATTAAGAATGATTGCATTTATTTTTTGAGTCAAAAAAAAATTCCATATATTCCATCTCCATTATTAAACTCGCACTACTCGTATAACTCTTGGATAAAACATTTCACGTCAGTAATGAGAGCGCCTGTCAAGTGGAGATAGCAACGTGTAGTAATTGTGAATTGTTGCCTTTTCAATTTTGCAGGCGTTTCATGCACTCATAGTACCTCTTTCGTGTTCCACGTCTTTGGACTTAGTAGCTTACAACTTTAATATTTTGTACTACATAAAGTTGTTCTTAAATTTGCTAATATGAAAAAATAAATAATTGTTTTGAAATCACAATACACATCCAGGACTATAAACACCCTTGGAAGAATTAACCTTTTTTTGAAAACTAACACATGTCCATGCTTGCTCAAACATAACCATAAACCATGTTCAAGGCACCAGTCTATACAGTAAGGCAAACATTCGTTTTAAGGGTTCATAGCCAAATGGCACATAACGGAATCCTTACAGATTCGTCATGTCTATCTGTATGTCCGTGCGTATGTCACACCCATTTTTCTCCGAAACTATTAGCACTACGCTATTCAAACTTTGTAATGTATTGTGTGAACTGCTATATAAAGTTTTGATAAGAAACTTGAAAAAAATTTTTTGGGGTTCCCCATAATCCTTTTTTAGTAAATGCCCATCTATTAAACACACTATTAAGCAGAACGAGTTTGCTGTAGCCTGAATAGCCCTTCAAAACCATACTGTAATTATAGACAAACACATTACAACTTCACATATTTTTAATATGGATGTATTAATATAACAAACAACTCAAACTCGTAATAATTTAATGGCGTGGCGGCCATTGTTTTGACTTCATCAGTGCGTGTAAGTTAACCATTTGACGCCTTAAGGCGCCAGACACAATAGATTTTCAATCGTGTCTGGATTCCGGGTGTTCAATGGGTTAAACTAGAACAAATGATCTGCTTACCTCCTTATAGAACTGGATGTCTTCCACTTCCGAACCGAGGCCCAGTGCTAAGCCTAGATATGCCAGCGTCAAAACAGCCGACATGCCCAGTGATATTGACCGTGCAATCGGCATCATTGTGTGCACCATCTGTAATGAAACACACTTCTTAGTATTTTATTATGTTACCAAGTGATCGGGACGGTCAAGACGTTCACCTGATGGTAAGTGATACGCCTGACCAACGCTGCATTGCGCCCAACACCCGAGACAACAGATGTAAGGTCTCTTATACCCGGTAATTTCACTAGCTACAGTGCCCTCATCCCGAAACACTAAAGTGTAAAACACTTCTATTTTACAGGACGATATCTGGCACTGCGGTGGTACCTACCTAGACGACTTAGCATCGAGTCTACCATCACCACACCACCTAGTAATAGTAGGTAGTAGTAGTAGGTATGGGAGAGCCATGCTTAAACAGGCCAAAACAACAAAAGCGCTTTTTTAGGGTTCCGTAGCCAAATGGCAAAAAACGGAACCCTTATAGATTCGTTAAATCTGTCTGTCTGTCTGTCCGTCCGTCCGAATAATACAACCCATTTTTCACCGAAACTATAAGCACTACACTATTCAAACTTTGTGAGTATATGTATTCTGTGAACCGCTATTAGGTTTTGACAAGAAACTTGAAAAAATAATAATATATTTTCGGGTTCCCCATACATTGAACTGAAACTAAAAATGTTTTTTTTTCATTAAACCAAAGTAAATTATCAATGTGTAGAGCTTAAAAAATGATATCGAGGTTTCTCCATCATTTTTTTATAAATTAAATAGTTTGCACGAGAGACACTTCAAAAGTTAAAAAAATTGTGTGTAGAGGGGGGCTCTAATTTTTAAACTATGGGGTTGATAAAATCGAAAAAATGTATGATGTACATTACCATAAAATCTAACAACGAGATTTCTGGTGAGTTTTTTATACGTCAAAAACGGTGAACCACTATTATTCATATTAAAGCTGTAGTATGCCTAAGTAAAAAAAAATACATTATTTTATGTTACTTGCTGCTCCGGAACCCTCTACGCGCGATTCCGACTCGCGCTTGAATTCATTCAATTGACGATTCATGTGGTGTTAATGGTTGAGACGTCGTCTAGTACACCAGGGGACCGGGCTCGGTCCCCGGGCAGTACAAACATTTTTGTGCTCGAACACTTCTGTTTGTATTAGTTTGGGTGTTTTATATGTTTTTTTCTTTATGTTAAAGTGTACTGGACGGTCAAGACGCTCACCCGATGGTAAGTGATATCGCACAGCGGCATTGAGGTAGACCAACAACTGATAGACAGTTATAATTCACCATCAATTCTGCACTTATATACCCGAGACAATAGATAATGTAAATAAACAAAACTTTATTGTAAACCTTTTTTCAGCAACACTAAAGTTAAATATTGCTTGCTTCTCACATAACAGTAAGCAGACAAAAGCTCATCTCATATTCCATTATCTTATTGAAGCTCCGTTTTTAATCAAGCGTAGGATTTTCGACACACGACTGCGTCTGAGTGCGAACGCATTCAATTTCCTCGCCTATCTGAGCACCAAATAGCTCGCCTGGTAAATCACGTATCACGTGAAAAGATATCCAGTAAATATTCGAGTGCCGAATCTATCAAATGATGGTGTAGCAGAGAACGCAGCAGTAGTAGACGCCGCGTAAATCACCATGTATTTGAATATGTATCTAGTATATAGTATCTGTGATTTTACGGGGAAAATACTTCTCTATTTCGTTTAGTTTTATTGCATTTTTGTTTTTTAATGAAATAAATATATTGACTGTAGCATTGCAATATATTTATGAAAATTTATGTGTGTAAATACTATCATATCATTAAAAAAAATATTCTGTATTAATATTAGGAATAAAAACAAACTAGCTGTTTTAGACTTTAGACCACATAGAGTAGGTAAATCTTATAGGAAGATTTATGAGTAAAGTTTTTTAATAAGGTACCGCATAGTATTATAGAGTTGCCTTTACAAATCTTTAAAGCTAGGAAAAACACCTCTAAAAAGGGTACTACACTATTGACGAATTTTTATGTAATAAAAATCTATGGTCTGAAACTGCTCTGCTATTTCAGTGTTTACAAAATATTTGAACATTTAATATTTTTTCTTGGGTTTGCTTTCTCAACAGGCGAAATCACTAAACCGTTTTTTTTCTAGTATACATATTTTTTTGCTTTACTTTGGTATTTCAAACGTTTTTTTATTGTTTTGTGTATTTTATTACGTTCATAAATTATTTTTGTAAGCCGTATGTGAATAAATAGATTTTTACTTTGATTGCTAACTGTGGCCGCGGCTTTGACTGTGTGGAAATAAAAATAGCTTAAGTTACTATATTAGCCACAAATAAATGAACATCCCAGCTCTTCCAGAAAGGATCAAACAAACAGACAAAGTAAAAATAAGGAAAAAATATAGTGATTTACCGTAAACATGCAAGTAGTTAAAAGCTGTTATTGGAATGTTACAAACTTATTTTTAAAAAATGTTTTGTGTTCTACAAAACGGATCGCAATTATTTATATTTACCGCACGAGCAATGGATTGTAAAAAGTTGAACACACAAGGTTTCTAAAAAATATTTGATGTGGTTCAAATTATGTTGAAACAAACAAGGAAAAATCTTTATTCAAATAAATCTGTTACAGATACTTTTGAATCGTCAATTGTTATTATTATATTTTTTATGACTCTACCACAGTTGGAAATATAAAGAGCCTGAGAAAGGTTAAATAGAGAAAGTCTAAGTAAAATTTATAAGCGAAATCAAATTGAATGTAAGAACGACCAAATAAATACAATTCCTTGAAAAAAAATGTGACAAAGAAAATAGTTTTATGAAGATAAGCATCGTTGAAATCCCTCGACCGCTGGCAAATAAACCACATTTTTCCACAGACTAAAAATATGAAGATCGAATAAACTTTGTGTAAGTGGATTGTATCAACCAATGTAGAACCTCGTCGGAACCAGACTCATTGCAAATTGAATTTCGAACACTTTTTTTGTTGCGTTCGGTTTGAAAAAAATGGTGGCACCCTATTGGCGGGCTATGATTGCAACCATTCGAATCCCGCTTTAACATTCGATTTGTGAACAAGAGACTTTGATTAGGCGTCGATTTAACTACAAAGTCGCTTATTGATACCGGGAAAAGTTTAACAGGGTTGAACATATCTCCTAAAAAAACAGCAAAAAGGTTTTAAGGTAAAAAGAGAGCACATATGTATTGTTTTTGTCATGTTTACAACAGTGATTATTCTCCATCAATGCCGCACTGCGCCTGTCACCCGAGACAACAGATGTTAGGTCTCTTGTAGCGAGTAATTTGACTATGAACTTTATACAAAGACGTATAGATAGAAACCACAGACATCCGAATAACAATTAGACTGGACAAGCCGCCAAGTTTATAGGCAGTCCCAATGTCGCAATTACTTTTCAATTCTTACCTGTGAAAAGATATTATATTTCTTGGTAAATTTTACTGATTCACTGCGATGATGGCATGTTACAATTGCACAGAATGGCATTTTGGAAAAAAAACGGTAATTTCTTCTAAAATTCGTGCGTCTTCATTCGTCTCACGGAGCGTAAACTATAGCTAGTGTATGCTCGTTGAGCATACATTTGTCGCACTTTTTAACGCGGCTTGCCCCATCTCCTGTATTGGGAAATCTGTGATAGAAACCGTCAAGTTTGTGGCTTAAACTTGTCATATAGCTGAGTGCATACCACGAAGTGCTATTAATTTCATACCCGAATAAATGGCAGCTAAGTGTGTATTTTGTACGTCAGTGTATAATAAATCTTAGTCTCTCTAGATAGACGGAGCAGCCTATCATTGGCGCATCATTAATTAAGGAGCATCTTCAATTAGCTGTGGCGAGACAAAAATGCTTGTAATTAATTTGGTTTTATTTAGGCTTAATGGCTAGCGTTGGTTGACATTCGCGAAAGTTAAGCTCCTATCGCAATGGTTTCTTGTAGGATGGGTGTCCCACCATACGGACATAATGTTTTTAGGTCAAGTTGTACTCTGAGTTATATGTGTCTAAAATATTATAACATATGATTAACACTTTTTTACAGTAAATAGGCTAACATTTGACTACGCCTTGTCTGGCGTTAAACATCAACGATGTCTAGGATGAAGCACGCTAACTTAGAAGAAACCTATTTACTCTAGACTTGAATTCACCCAAATTGTATTCCATCATTAAGGTGAGAACAATCCTCCAAACTCTAGTATACTATCCTCAAAAATTGTACGAGTCTTATTTATTGAAGACTAAATGATGGCCGGATAAAAAGTTGTTTCCTTCAACCAGTATTGATAAGGTCCGCCGTAATATTGTCCGTCCTGATTGCTAAGGTGGCCAGATCTTCTTCACCTAAATATAAAAAGTTGAGATCAAAGTTTCAAAAGAATTATGAATTACTTTTACCGCTCAACACTGAATGTCGGATTTGTTTCTCACAACTTTATAATTAGAAAAAGTGAAAATCACAGCATGTAATTGAGAAACTTTTATGATAAGCTTGTCTCATTTCGAGTTTTGTTTGAGTTATCTTGGATTTCAAATAAGATTGCCGTCAAAATTTTTAATTTTGAGCAACTCTATTAGAGGTGTTAAGTCTTATCTTATCTTGAACTGCGCCTGGCACCCGAAACAACAGATGTTATATCCGGTAATTTCACTAGCTACGGTGTCCTCATCCCGAAACACAAAAATGTTTAACACACCTATTTCTTGGAACTATATCTGGCACTGCGGTGGTACCTACCTAGACGACTCAGTATCGAGTCTACCACCTAGTAAACTATGTACAACTAATCCACTTAGCAAGTCCAGTGAGTAGTTGACAAAAACAGCTGAAATGTAGTTACAATAACAATAAATAATAATAAAAGTCTTTATTCACTCCACAATTTTACAAACAAAACGCCAAACATGTAGGTACATACACTGAAAAATACAGTTTGATTAT